>VHZZ01004551.1:43169-59287 GCA_009801015.1 Silene noctiflora | reverse complement strand
TTAAACTCGCGTTATTAACAAAACCTAACTTAATTGGCCCGCATTACAAACTTACTCGATCGAGTAAGTGGGTTACTCGATCGAGTGGGCCTTACTCGATCGAGTCCCCCTAGTACTCGATCGAGTACCACACTCCCAGATTCTGACTCTAAAAGACATAAACTTACTCGACAGAGTAAGCCCTACTCGGTCGAGTCATCAGAGACAGGGAAAACTGTAGTATTACAAGTATTCTTAGGTCATTTTATGGAAAAAAAAATTAATTTTATTACATGTTGAATTTATGTCATTTTAGGGTAATGTTTTACATGTGTAACTTTGGTCCTTTGTGAATGTAACTTTGGTCATTTCAAGTGTAACTTTGATCCCTTATGAGTGTAATGTTGGTCCCTTATAGTGTAACTTTGGTCCTTTAAGAGTGTAACTTTGGTCCTTCAAGAGTGTAACTTTGGGCTTAAAAAAAAACAAAAAACACAAGATCTGAAAAATAAAAACTCACACTTTATGAGTGTAACTCTGGTCCCTTATGAGTTTAACTTTGATCCCTTATGAGTCTAACATTGAAACTTATGAGTAAATCTAACATTAAAATAAAAGGATGTCACCAAAATAAAAACGAGATTTGAAGCACGAAATCTGAAATATATAAATCAAAACGATATTTAAAATATAAAAATACGAAATTTTAAATATGAAATCTGAAGAAAAAATATATATATATAAGAAGACGATATTTAAAACATAAAAATATATAACAAGACGAGATTTAAAAAATATATAACAAGGCGATATTTGAAATATAAAAATATAAAATAAGAAAAAAAAAAAAAAAAAAAAAAAAAAAAAAAAAAAAAAAAAAAAAAAACAGATTTGAAATTTTTTTTTTAAAAAAGAATAAAACAAAACAAGAAAAAAGAAGAATTTAGCTCATTTCTGCCTGTCTTAATATCGAGCTAGCCTGACTTATGAGCCAAAATCAAGCTCAATATAAAGAATGATTGATTCCTATATATGTAAATGAAATTTTAAGATTGGCACAGCTTTGAGTCAACCCAAACAAGCTTCTGTTCTTTATTCTAATTCTGCGGAGCATGTCTCTTGGGCTTTGCTTTTGTTTCTGGATTTGGTAGTGGTGACCGTCAGTATGAAGGATGCGAGGTTGGTATTGTAGATCTCGAGCAGGGGTCTCGCGTGGATGGTGACAGTGGTGGACGAAATTTGAGGAGGGGAAGGAGGACGCGTGGGTGGTTATTGGGGGCTCAGTTCTGGTGGCGTTGGTGCCTTGGTGGTGTCGTGATAGTGAAGAGGAGGGTGGTGAGGGGTGGTGGTGTGGCAGCAAGAAGAGGGTGGTTGTGGGTAGTGGTTGTTTTGGTTGTGTGGGTGGTAGGAGGTGCGTGTAGGTGGTGGTTGGGGGTGCGTGGTGGCCGGATTTGTAATACCCGTCCCATTGGAGGACCCGTTGACGGACCATATTTAACTAGTGTGACTTTAATCGTCAAGACGAAGTAGTTGTTTAACTTTTGACTCGGCCTAGGGAGTGACACTCGGTCGAGTGTGGTGCCCTCGACCGAGTGCAGGGGACTCGGTCGAGTGTGTTGGCACTCGACCGAGTGCGTCGTGGACAGCGTATTAATATATTACGCAGAAGTCACAATTCCGGAATCGTTTTCTTATTTCTTTTCTTTCTCCCTTTCTTCCCCAAAACCCTAAATCTACTGCTCATCCCTCACCTTGCTAGTATATACCTAGGAGACTATCACAAGAATGAAAGGTTACGCTGACTCCGACCTAGTCAGCCAATCGTATGATAAGGTAAGTCACCATCATCGTCTGTATGTGTCGGGGTTTAGGGTTATGTTATGAGTAATCGAGTCGTATCGTTGTTGTAGGCATGGTTGTCCGCTTGCAGTGATTTCATACATGAATGATGGATTGATGCTACTTGGAATGCGGTACAGGTAGGATTTCCTACTCAGTTGATTGTAGAATTATGTTCTGTATTAATGTGACAGTATTATGATGTATTTTGTGATATGATTCTATGATTGTGACGAGATTGTGATAGTGGACTTGATGGTGGATGTTGGAGTTGGGTGTGATTGAGATTGTGATTGTGATATTGTTTTTTGAGCCATTGTGAGAGGTGGTCTCACCCCCATTGTTCGCCTCTTGCGTTCTCTCAGCACATGAGGGATGTGCACAATAAGGGACTTGGGTATTGTGGGTGGTTTAGGTGGTTGGATGTGGTCTTCCACTGGCAGGGCTACATACTTCGGTGTGTAGTCGGTTACTTGATGTTGGTGTGTGGTGATGGTGATGGTGGTGGTGCGGTGTTGTTTTTTTCTGTTCGCATTATTTACTGTATATAGTTGTTCAGTCGACTGACCCCGTTAATTATTTTGAGACTGTGACGATCCATTCGGGGATGGTGAGCATACTGGTTTGCAGGTTTAGATGTTGTTTTGGATGCTTGTTGTGATGTTCGTGTATGGGGATGGGAGATCGCTGACGCTGATATTTGTATAGCTTTGATAAAAACCACTATTGTAATAGTTCAGTGATGTAGTTATATTTCTTATTCACATAATGTGTAATTAATAACAATGTTGTTCTTGAATGGTCTGTTTGATATGTACTTACCTCGGGTAACCGAGATGGTAGCACCCTTGATTGTCAGGGAAGGTCTAGTACAGGCTTCCTTGGTAACTAGAAGTGTTACAAAGTGGTATCAGAGCAACGATTTTGGAACCTGTAACCAATGAACCCAATGAATCTAGCGAGTCAATTAAAATGAACCTGGTGTATGTATATTGGGAGCCCTTATGAATTGGTTTTGGGTGAGAAGGCGCCCTCATTTCAGGGTCCGGTCCCAATGTGCTTAAGGCAGTAAACTCGGGGTGGGATGCTGCGTGGAAGTTTGTTTTGTGTTATATGTCGAACATGTCTGATGTATGTGCTTATGCGTGTTCTCTATGAATGCAAGTGCTATGATGTGAAATATGAATGGAGAATGCTGTCATAGGAGTGCATTAATGAACGGTAGTGTAAGGTTGTGAACGTGCTAATGTAATTGTTTAATTGTTTGAACCCTGGTATATTGTGTTCCCTACGTGAATGAGAACTATGAATGTGACATGGGTAACTGAAAGGTCAATAGGTGTATGTGTGCCAGTATTAGAGTGATGCTGGGATCACGGTAATATTTACCTGGAATTTGCTAGGATTGTCCGAACTTAGATATACGATATAATGAATGATGTATGATGATTCACTATGGAATAGGATATGAAGTAGATGGTTTATGATGGTATCTTTTAGAATATAGTTAGATGGACTAACCAGTGAAGAGTTCCAGGACGCTCCTCAGACTCCGAACGATGTACTATTATTGCAGGGACATCGATTTTGACAACATAAACATTTTAGTTGACTTTTGAGGGAAACTCGACCGATTACGAAGACGTACTCGACCAAGTCAGGTTCACTCAACCGAGTTCGAAGGATACTCGACCGAGTGTATAAAATGGGATGAACCTGTTTTGAATCTGCCAATTTGGAAACTCGATCGAGTACCTGGGACTCGACCGAGTTGTCGACACTCGACCGAGTTGTCGACACTCGACCGAGTTCGGTCTGTATTCGACCGAGTGCCCTAAATAAAACTGAGTCGCGTTTTCAGATTTTACTTGTTAAAACCTAAACCTCATTCTTATTTTCGACATAATAACACTTCAAACCTTCCTCAAAGTGTTCTACTATATTGAAAGCTTGAAGATTTAGTGTTTCCGTCTTTCCAAATTCATTCTAAGTCGTTTCTCGTTCATTCTCTTTGAAATCAGCAAGGTAAGGTTAACTCCTCTAAGTTTTAAATGTTTTAATAGCAATCCCCAATTAGATGTTAAAAGCTTTGACTTTTATGCCTGGATCTATTCCATAGTTGATAATCTTCAATAGAACTTGCCTTAGCTCTTGATTTTAATGCTAGAAAAACTGGATTTTTGAGCCAAATACTGAAGAATTGGATTTGGGAATTTTTCTAGGGTTCTTGTGAAATCTTGATTTCTGATGTTTCAATCCTCTTTTAAGACTACAAAGGACTATAGGATGATGGTGTTACTCCGTTTTGTAAACGAATTTGGGAAAATTTGGCAAAAAATTCGTCTTAAAATTTTACTTGTTTTGATGCTGAAAGTTTGAACCTTGTCCTTGATTTTTGGTTCTTGAGCCTTTCTCTTGTTGTTTATCAATATAATGCAGCATGCCGAGGGCTAATGTCAGCCGAAAACCAACCAAGAGGAACCGGGCCGAGAGAGGTCAAAGTAGCCAAGGCTCTACTGTTCCACCGGTGGGACAGTATCCGGCCGTTCAGTTTGCAGACTTTAGGCAGCAGGAAGTTTTTGTATCATTGATGACTCGCCCTATCCGGGCCATTAGGTGTGTAGACACGGAGATTTTGGAGGAGTTGGGGATCGAGGTAGACGTGAGGCATATTTTTGAAACCTTGGGATTGATGGGGTTGCACGGGTTGCGGAAACATTCCTATGAGTACCTGACACTAGAGTTCCTGAGTTCCTTTTATTATGACGAGGATGCTGAGACCTGCCACTTTAGGGTGGTTAACCGTGACTTTGACCTGACCATGGAAGATGTTTCTGAGGCCCTTGGAATTGATAAGCCCACTCCGGATCATTAATTTTAGATGTGCCGAAGGAGTGTGGAGCGAGTGAGTACCTATCCTATTTGACGGGTGCTGAGACTAACGTGAGTGCCATGTTAATCAATGACGTGCATCACGTGACTTGTAAGGTTTTCCTAAGGATGATGACTTGCTTACTGTACAGAAGGAGTGACGTGAGTAAGCTTAACTCACATGAGGTTATGCTTCTCATGTCCTGCCTAAACCCGAAGAGGGGGCACGGTTTTATTACAGCCCTCCGGCCATAGTGTGTAGCAGCCTCGCCCTCATGGCTCAGTCACCCCACCGTTACCTCGGTTGCGGGGCAATCGTGACCCGGCTAGCTCAAAAGCCAGATGATTTCGAGCCCTCTCCCACCTTTCCAGCTATGTTTGCTAGTGTACCGGCAATGGATAAAGACTACTTCCTTCGTCATAAGTGGCTTCGGGTATTGGAGGACGGGACCTTGGCATAGAGAGTGAGGGGTACCTTGTGGATGGCGTTACCCGACCCGGCTAACCTTCCGGAGAACGAGTACCTCGAGGAGTTCACTGATTACATGAAACCTCCTTCTCAGACCTACCTTATTCCGGGGCACGTGTTGCGAGACATGCCCGAGCCAAGGAAAACAACCCATGCGCCCTGAGCACCTAGAGTGGCTAGAATGGCTAGAGCGGTACCTGAGGAGACTCCTTATGTACCGCAAGTTGACCCCATGTACCAGTACTCGGGCTATCCGACGGTGCAGGACCCTAGGATGCAGGTACACGATCTGTCAGAGCGATTGTCTAACACCTTAGTGTTATGGAACCTTCATGAAATGGTGCGACAGCAGGGCATCGGGGCGGAGCTCGCTCAGCCGGCATGGTGGAGAGGACCGGGGGACGACATTGGTGTCTTCCACTGCTATGGGGTGGATCGGGCTTCATAGGGAGCACCTGAGAGCTTTGAGAGAGGATGCTTTACCGGTCCATTGGGTGGCGACTATGGAAGTCAGTTAGATGATCAGGGTCCAGGGGAGATGGATTAGAGGAGGGTTCAGCTCGGCGCCATCAGGTTTCGGCGGAAGATTTGATGTTGGGGGATCGTTCAGAGCGGGGAACGGAGATGAGATGCATGATGGCTCGGGCAGTCCTCGTTGAGTTTATGTTTTGTTGTTACTTTACCAGACTTATGTTATATTTGGTGCCATATGGCACATAAATTTTATTTCGGATGTTGTATGCGGCCTTAAGGCCTAGACTTATTTTGTGTCCTTAGATGTTGCTTGGTTGATATAACTTAGGGTGACCTTGGGTCACCATACTGATCTGTTTTCAGGTACGTGATGGTTGTGGGTGTGTTTCGTTCTGCCTTAGATTTCGCTGCAGTTTCAGACTCGACCGAGTGCCAGGAGTACTCGACCGAGTAGAGCGAACTCGACCGAGTACTCACTACACTCGACCGAGTACCTAGGTTACAGTTTTGGGTGTGGTATTCTGTCTTCCAGTAACTCGTCCGAGTATACTAAGCACTCAACCGAGTTCGTCTCACTCGATCGAGTGCCAGTTACTCGACCGAGTGGGAGATATTCGACCGAGTAACATAATTTTGACCGAGTGACAGCGTTTTGACCAAGTACAATACTTACGTATATTATGTTATGGTCGTATGATGTAGTTGTGTTTGAAATGTGGTGGCTACGAGTTGTATGTTGACTTGGGTCGTCCTAGGGGGGAGCAACCGTGTTGGTATGCCATGTAGGTGGTAAACCACAAATTTCGACCTTGATTGCTAGACCAACCTTGTTGTAGACGTAATGTTGGTGGGTATTTCTTCATCACAAACATGGGGGTAGTATAGTACTAATGTAACTCTTGACCTTGACCGATTGGTGGGTGAACTTCGGGGATGAAGTTCATTTTAAGGGGGATAGAGTGCATTGCGCGCGTGGGAGCAGATGGTGTTGCTGATTCCGTCAAAATTCATGTTATATGGTGTGGTGTCGTGGTGTTATACTAAAAGATTTATTTTAAATTGTGGCATTTATTGGTTTTAAAAGTAAATTGTTGTATGTGAATGGGTGGTAAGGCAAGTAATGCGAGTTTGTGCTGTGAGGCAAGTAGGATGAAACGGGAATGGGTGGTGAAGTCGTAGAATGGAGACTATAGATGGTGACAATTAGATGAACCGTAGTTAGTATCGAGCCTAGCCAGCAAACCATACTGATGATTAGACTGCGGCATTGAGAATTGAACTTCGGGGATGAAGTTCTCTTTAGGGGGGAAGACTATAATACCCGTCCCATTGGAGGACCCGTTGACGGACCATAGTTGACTAGTGTGACCTTAATCGTCAAGACGAAGTAGTTGTTTAACTTTGGACTCGACCTAAGGAGTGAGACTCGGTCGAGTGTGGTGCCCTCGACCGAGTGCAGGTGACTCGGTCGAGTGTGTTGGCACTCGACTGAGTGCGTCGTGGACAGCGTATTAATATATTACGCATAAGTCACAGTTCCGGAATCGTTTTCTTATTTCTTTTCTTTTTCCCTTTCTTCCCCAAAACCCTAAATTGACACATCTCTCCCTACTGCTCATCCCTCACCTTGCTAGTATATACCTAGGAGACTATCACGAGAATGAAAGGTTACGCCGACTCCGACCTAGTCAGCCAATCGTACGATAAGGTAAGTCGCCGTCACCATCTGTATGTGTCGGGGTTTAGGGTTATGCTATAAGTATTCGAGTCGTATCGTTGTTGTAGGCATGGTTGTCCGCTTGCAGTGATTTCATACATGAATGATGGATTGATGCTACTTGGAATGCGGTACAGGTAGGATTTCCTACTCAGTTGATTGTAGAACTATGTTCTGTATTAATGCGACGACATTGTGATGTATTTTGTGATATAATTCTATGATTGTGATGAGATTGTGATAGTGGAGTTGATGGTGGATGTTGGAGTTGGGTGTGATTGAGATTGTGATTGTGATATTGTTTTGTGAGCCATTGTGAGAGGTGGTTTCACTCCCATTGTTCGCCTCTTGCGTTCTCTCAGCGCAAGAGGGATGTGCACATTAAGGGACTTGGGTATTGTGGGTGGCTTAGGTGGTTGGTTGCGGTCTTCCACTGGCAGGGCTACATACTTCGGTGTGTAGTCGGTTACTTGATGTTGGTGTGTGGTGATGGTGGTGGTGCGGAGTTGTTTCTCTCTGTTTGCATTATTTACTGTATATAGTTGTTCAGTCGACTGACCCCGTTAATTTTTTTAAAATTGTGATGATCTATTCGAGGATGGTGAGCAGACTGGTTTGCAGGTTTAGATGTTGTTTTGGATGCTTGTTGTGATGTTCGTGTATGGGGATGGGAGATCGCTGACGTTGATATTAGTATAGCTTTGCTAAAAACCGTTGTTGTAATAGTTCAGTGATGTAGTTATATTTCTTATTCACATAAAGTGTAATTAATAACATTGTTGTTCTTAAATGGTCTGTTTGATATGTACTTACCTCGGGTAACCAAGATGGTAGCACCCTTGGTTGTCAGGGAAAGTCTAGTACATTGGCATAATAAGAGTGATGATGACAGTAAGAATCTCGAGAGAGTACTTGAGGATCGGTGATGAGACTTCAAGGAGTAGTTGGAAAGGAGGGAGAGTTAGGTGAACTTCGAGGACGAAGTTCGTTTTAAGGGAGGAAGATTGTGATATCCCAAGTTTTATATTATATTTTATATTGTATTTTATGAATTGTGTTATAAGGCGGAATAATAAATGAGATTATTATGACGGTCGTATTTAGTAATAATGTTAATAATAATATACGATGATAATTGATTTGAGACGATGGTAATTAGTAACGGTTGCTAGAAACTTCCACCCACCTACCTTACTACCACCAACCTTATCTTATAGAATCCCTACCGCTAACCTTATCTCACAAAAATCACTTTTCCACCAACAAGATTATAGAGAGAGGAAAAGAGAGAAAAATGAGAGATCTCAAGAGTGCCTTTTAGTCCTTCACCCACCATGTAAGTATCCCTAATCTTTCTATGACTCTATTATGCATCTTTTGAGTCTTATTTATTCATGTAATTAGAGGTAGGGTCGTGCTTAAGCACATAAGGTTAAGATTAATATGCTTAATTGTAGATATAGAAGTTCACCATTTGAATAGATTCGTAGGGTTGATTGTTCGTCCGATTTGGGGTCTTTATATGTTTATCTATGAAAAGTTTCAGCATTGACTAGGGTTTATTGCAATTCGAGTTTATTCCTGTCATATTTCGTAGTCAGATTCCTTACGGTTTGTCCTGAGTGATTTGTTTTTGAACATGTCGATAAAAATCGCAAATTTGATTGTATTATGGAAAATGGTTCTAAAACCTAACTTAGGAGCCTAAACGATAATGAGTATTTCTCATACATTAAATTTGGAGAGTCTTGATGATGTTTAGCTTTTGATTTGCTCAAGATTGATTTGTTAAACCCGTTTTATAAGCAAATACTTTTTACGGGACGAATTCTTTCAGTTGTTGGAAATCTGCCTAGAAACCCTTAAAAGGTTTCGAATTTGGGAAAGCATCATGTCTAGTAACTTGGAGATAATAGTCTTAGGGTCCCGATCCAATTGGCCTTGCGTCGTTTTGAGTTTTCTAGAATTAGTTATGAATTTTATCGTGAGGCTATTCTGTTTTGGAAAGTCATAAAAGTCGAGTTTAGTCTTCAAAGTTGGAATTACATACAAATCGGGACGAGTCTAGGCATGTGCATGAATTGGTTATTGAGCATGTAGTAATTTTAGATAATCATGCTATGTAGGTGCCGGATGTGTTAGGGATCAGTTTTGTTTGCTTGGTTCTTGGTTGTGGAGCACTTGTGCTTGTTGGTAGCTTTGGAGAAATGCTAAAAGGTAGGTTAATCCTACTCAATTTCAATAATATGAATGTTGTATGTGTTGTTGTTGATGTAATTAAACTCACATGGATGAAGCATTTGTATTATAACATGCTTAGTGGTTAATTGCATCATCAAGGGGGTAATCATCATGGTGTGGCTTCATTATAACATGTATGTGGAAATGTGTATTAGTCTCTTGTATTGGCATAATCGTATCATATCATGATGATTGGATAATTGAGTAATTGATGGATAGTCTCATATTGTGGGTAGAAATGCATTATAACATGAGAATGAGATTTTGTTGATATAAGTATGTTTGGCATGTTAAGATTCATAATTCATGAGATGTATGCATAATTGGCACATTATGTTGTATGGTGCAATATATGTGATTGTGGTGGATGTCGGAGGTTGTTGGTGGAGTTGTGGCGGTGATACTTGTTATTTTGGAGACGTAAGGCGGTTGGGAGACCGTCTTACGCTCGGGTCGTTTTTTGGAGTTTCCCTCTCCTAGAGGGATGTGCACATTAATGGCTTGAGTTATGGAAAGACACGTGTGGTTGAGACACAATGTCTGACATGGGATCCGAGTCGCTCTTGGGCCCGGTACCACGGGTGTATCCCGATTACCTTTTTACGGGCTGCGTCCGGCTGTTTTGGTGGGCGGTGCTGCGGTGCCGTCATCGGGTTGTGGGTACCGTGGGTGTGTCCCTGGTACCGGTGTGTTGGTTGTGGAGTGGTGATCGGTGGCGACTTGTGTTTGTGCATTCACATTTGTATTTCATATTCATGTTTATTATCTTTCGTAATTAATTGTATTATTGAAACTGACCGTATGTTGGATGTGTAAATTTTCGCCTATTTCCGGGGTGGCCTGTGTCGATCCATATGATATTTTCGATCATATGGGAAGCAGGTTAAGTACAGGTTGGTTTGATGTCACGCGTAGGACGGGACGAGCATCGGTCTTGGAGTCGAGTAGTATAGATAGATAACTTAGATGTAAACAAGTTGTATAATGTCTAGTTCACATTTATTATTCATTTATTCATTCAGTTGTAAATAACTACACTTGTTATTTATTTAAGTTGTTCTTTAATTGGAGTTTTGAAACACTGCCTCGGAAAACCGAGACGGTAACATCTCTCGATTACCTTGGCTGGGTAAGAAGAGGGTGTTACAAAGTGGTATCAGAGCGACAATTTTGGAACCTAAACCAACCATACGTCTTTATCAAATAAAATCTAGATTTAGTTAGTTTGTATAATCTTACGATCCTTCGATCCAATTCTACCGATTCGATCTTACCCACTCTATCGATCCAAAGTAGAATCTCGATCCTAACAACATTAAATATATAAATATTCTAAAATACTTATATAAGTATCATGAAAATTCAATTACACGACATCAACAAAGTGTTCACAAGAATACATGGTTAGGTCTAATATCATTTTTTTGTGGAACGTAATAATTTATGTTTATTAACTCGCAAATTACTTGGTAAATTTCTAATATTATCAAAGATGTAAATTTAGACTTTCATTTCTTCCATGAATTTATGATTAAACATTGCTTTAATGAAATTAAACTAATAAAGTTGCTGACTTTATGACTTCTATTTGACATTTATGTCCAACTCTTTTGAGATAGTTTGAAAGTCGATGACTTCAATTTATCTTGCTTATTCGAAAGGAAGGGGTAGGTTGATCTTATTCTAGAGGATCAATCTAGTTTTCTTACCTAATAAAAAAAATCAATTCTTTAGATAAAGCCTAATTTCGCTTAATGCTATAAAATTTTGTACTTTTACTAAATTGAGCGCTGACACTACGTTATTACTTTTGTTACATTTGTGAGGAATCCTACACTTTGTTTGTCTAAAACGGGTTAAATACATGATAAGTTGTCTATAATTGTCAAAAGTTGTATCTCTACTACACCACGTGGTAGTATTTAACCCATTTAGAAATTTAAGACGGAATCTTGGAGGTGGACCATTTAAGATGACTTAGGTCTCATTTGGTTGATGGGGAAATTAAATTCATGTGTTAGTTTGCAATTCACGTGAATTTAAACTACTCCCTCCGATCCAGACAAATGGTAACATAGGGAAAAAGTGGTTATTTAAGAAAAGGTGGAAAAGTGAGGGGTAAAGTAGGAAAATTTGATTGGGGCCACATGGGTTTATTTGAATTAAATAAGTAGTTTGTGAGTGGGTGGGTGGATGGTAAAGTTGTAAATAGGTAGTGGATGTAAGGGTAATTTAGTCGTTTTTCATGCCAAATATGGTATGTTACCATTGGTGTGGATCATTCATTTTAGGTAAATGTTACCATCTGTCTGGATCGGAGGGAGTACATTACAATTCACATGAATTGTAAAAAGTATGTTTGATTGTCATGTGCTAATTTGTTTTTTCCCATTAATTAAACTCCCATGAGTTGTTTGGTTACATTATTTCAATTCACATGATTTTGATCAATAAATACAAATATACCCTTATTTAATATAAATTTCTTTTTTTATTAAGGGGCACATGAGTAAATTTGGTAGGAAATGGATGTAGGAGTTCTCAATGACCATGAGGAGGGGTGGGTAATTAAACTCCCCCATTATGTAGGAATTGTAAACTCCAAGCGAGTTTTAAATTCCACCATTTTATAAGAATATGGGTAACCAAACAAGCATTAAAAAACACAATTTATGGGATTCTGAAACTCCCATGAATTAGAAGAGTAACCAAACGAGATCACGAATATACATGAACAAAACATGGTAAAGAATAATAAGTCCCCTGTGATTGGTATATCCGTCACAAGCTTGTAACGGGTCAAATATCATTTATATAGGGTAGATACATAAGAAAAAAAGTCAGAGTGTCTAAGAAGTTACAAATGATTTTTCTTTATTGAATTTTATTTGACTTGTGATAAACTTATGACGGATACAGATAGTGTCCTCGCAAATGAGAATATGTGGGTAAACAATTGGCGGTGGGTTTATCATGGATGTAGTACATGTCATATGAACGAGACAATCTCTACTCTACCCTGAAGCCCGCAACTTTGTCCACGTCGTTACCGCGATCGGTTACTCGGTGAATGCGTTATTAGAAGCAAAAGTCAAAGACAGAAAAGGAATGATAAAATTGATAGTTGAGATTTGAGAAGCAAGCAACTAACAAGGGAAGATGGAGATAATTGAAAGTTGGGTAAGGAAGCACAAATATGAATACAATGGAGCAATCCGCCATCCTTTTATTCATAAAATCCATGATGCTTCTGTTCAAACTTCCTCTTTCAAACGCTGGCTGGTTTGTTTCTACTTTCTCCCTTCCCCATCCTACTTCTCTATTTTAACGTTAGCATTGATTTTTTTACCTTTTGTTTTAATTAATGCAGTAATTTATTATTAATGCTACTTTGTTATCATATACCCCTTTGCTGATCATTGCAATCGATTGCGGTGTAAATTTGTGTTGGATTACTGGATTAGGATTGTTTCATCATTGGGTTTAATTTGGGTTTTGTAATTACTCTCTACGTCACGGTCATTTGTATACCTATGCTTTTGGCACAAAGATTAAGAAAATGGGAGGGGGTCATTTGATGCTAGTATTATTAGTTGACAAGTGGACAATAATGAAGTTGGGTGATCAAATAACCCATTAGAGGCATGCCAAATATAGAAAGTTAAACAAATAAATGAAATACCCTAAAATGGAAATGATAAACAAATGACGGGGAGGGAGGGAGTAGTATTTAGTAGGTGGGTGGTTGGGGTGTGCTCCAGGTGGGTCCAGCAATACACAAGAGCGGAAGATTCAACATGTGACCTATTATTGTTTTTGCTCCGAGGGAGTAGAGACCTATCTAGCTAATTTGACCGCTAATTAACATTTTAGAAAATATCATGCCCGCATTCTTAGCATGTATATGTGTGTGTACTTTTCAGGGTCAAGATTACTTATTTGTGAGGAATTTCATTCCTTTTGTGGCGAGTGTCCTCATAAAATGCTCCAAAGAGTCGAATAATGATAGTGATATGGATGTTATTCTAGCCGGTATGGCTTCTCTGAATGACGAAATTGCGTGGTTTAAGAAAGAAGCTGCGAAATGGGATGTACAGCTAACTGGCATCACTCCGCAGAAAACCAACCAGAATTACTGCAGGTAACAAATTAGTCAGTTGTTGAGTTGATGGATTTTCTCTCTTGAATTTAAATGCTGCGACTTTGAAATGGGTAATGATGAAGTTGACATTCTTTGACGATTTTATCACGATACATTTACTAGCACATCATATTTTTCATACTCCTCAACCTTTTGTATCGTAATATACCGTAATCAGAATAATATCGGTATTAGAATAAGTTATATTATATTGCGATATAAATTGATATGATTTAGATATTAGAAGTACTATAAATATAGTATCATTGTATTCATTCCGGGCACGAACTATTATCAATAACACGATTCCCTTTATGAATTCCTCCCTCTCTATTTCTAATACCTTTTGTGTCCTGAAGTCGAGTACAGGAATGTAATAGAGTAGTCAAGAGTAACCTTTGGTCTGATGAACTACTTTCCTAGATTAGTCATCATAAGTTTAAATGTTCTCATCTTTAACCATGATAATTGATGTGAAAAACATACTATGTATCAGGATGTTAGGAACGAAACTTCTGTTTGTTGTATATATAATAGTCATAACAACTCTCAAGTCTCAAGCTCACGTATTTGCTGAATACTTCAGTTTTCTGGAAAGCCTGATGCAACCAAATGTCAGTTATGCGGTAGCAATTACGGCCTTTTGGACAATAGAAGCTGTCTACCAACAGAGTTTTGCTTACTGCCTCGAAGATGATGCTAAAACTCCTGCAGAGCTAAGAGGGGCGTGTGAGAGATGGGGGAATGAGGGGTTTGGCCAATACTGTAACTCCCTCAAAGAGATTGCTGAACGAAGGCTATCGCAGGTATCAGAAGACGTGCAAGCCAAAGCTGAAGCAACCTTTTTGCGTGTTCTTGAGGAAGAAGTTCAGTTTTGGAACATGAGTGAAGGACGACTGCCTTCAGAACAGAACCGACTGTTTTCTTAATGGGACATGAATGTGTATCAATGTATGTATGTCTGTTTAGGTTTGTTTTCTTAATCTCGCATGACTGTGTATAGTATGTATGTCAGGGTCCTGTCCTGGAGTGTCTGTGACTGTAGGACATCAGGCTTGTTTCTTAATGGGACATGAATGTGTAATAATGTACGTATGTCACGGTTTTGGAATGTCTGTGACTGTTGGACATTGGCTTCAAGAATGGAGTGACGGATCTGAAAGTTATCTAGTTTGGTTGTCATTTCTCCTTGCAGTAAATTAGTCAAAGACAACAGTTCCAGAATATGAAAGCTATAATGATGAACTGTTACAAATCCTCTATCTTAGGCAACCAACTATATTTGATTATATCCAGTATTTTTGTGTATATGATAATTGATTTAGTCAATTATCTTGTTAATATTTTCCTCTAATTGCTCCTTTATTATAGCTAACTATCTCTATGTTCATACCTCGTATATTCTCCTAGTTGTATATATAGATGTAGCTTTGTAACCTTATTCTTAAGTTAATAATAATCACATTTCACATGGTACGAGAGCTTTTTCGATCCAAATTTTTCAACCAAAACAACCTGTTGTTCGATCATCCATAGCTCACGGCTTTACCGCCCATGGCACCCACCGAATCCACCATTCCCAACATCCATGAACCATCCAAGCCTCTCATCCGCATCCAACTCAATGGCTGCACTGCACTCACCCCAGACACATACCTTACCTGGCAGTTTCAGGTTCGGTCTCTCCTCCGTGGACATGGCCTCATGGGCTATGTTGATGGCACCTTACCTCCACCACCAGAAACCGTAACTCCAAACCCAAACCCAGATGTCAAAGCTGGCTCCTCGAACCCCGTTCCTAACCCTGCCTATGAGACGTGGTGCTGTCAAGATGCCCTCATCCTAGGCTCATTGGCAGGCACACTCTCAACACCCATTTCCTCTCTAATCCTCCAAGCTACCACCTCCAAAGAGGCTTGGACCATGTTAGCCAACACCTTCGCCAACCCAACCCGTGGTCAAATCCTCCAAATAAAGGATCGACTAGGTACCTCAATTGCTGATTCATCACTTTTTATCCACAAGAAAGGTACTGTTCCTCTTTATGTACTTGTTTACGTGGACGATATCATCGTCACTGGACCAAACACTAGTACCATTACTACCTTTATCAACCATCTGTCTAACCGCTTCTCCTTGAAAGACTTGGGACCCTTATCCTATTTTCTTGGCATTGAAGTGGTACCCACACCACACGGTCTCCACCTCAGTCAAACCAAATACACGACTGATCTTCTTGACAAACACCGTATGCTAGATTGCAAACCTATCACCACACCCATGACATCCCACCCTCCACTCACTAAAAATACTCAAAAACCTGTTCATGATGAGACCACCTATCGAGCTGCCATAGGTAGTCTTCAATACCTATCTATGACACGCCC
>VHZZ01004551.1:28140-42851 GCA_009801015.1 Silene noctiflora | reverse complement strand
GTGAGCTCAATGTTACTTACAATAGTCTGCCAGTTATTTTTTTTTGATAACTTAGGTGCAACGCACTATTCCGCCAATCTCGTCTTTCACTCAAGAATGAAGCACCTAGCACTCAACTTTCACTTCGTTCGAGAACAGGTGCAACAAGGGACAATTCGAGTTCAACATATATCCGGCGATGATCAATTGACAGATGTCCTCACAAAACCGCTCCTCAAAGCTCGCTTCATCAGGCTCGTGTCCAAGATTGGTCTGCTCAACCGCCCGTCCATCTTGCGGGAGCATGTTAAGGATACAAATCCTCTATCTTAGGCAACCAACTATATTTGATTCTATCCAATATTTTTGTGTATATGATAATTGATTTAGTCAATTATCTTGTTAATATTTTTCTCTAATTGCTCCTTTATTATAGCTAACTATCTCTATGTTCATACCTTGTATATTCTCCTAGTTGTTGTATATACAGATGTAGCTTTGTAACCTTATTCTTAAGTTAATAATAATCACATTTTCACATGAACTTCTTCTTTGGCAATGTTCTGGAATCAATTCAAGCTTTGGAAGACGCCTATGAGAGTCATATGTTGTCAAATCATGCAACGGTTAAGACTCGCGTCAAAAAAGGAAGGATTTTAGGTCAAATTGTCATCTTATTGTCGAAAGTGTCTCAATACAAGGTTGAGATGGTCTTAGGTGTATGTGAGTTTGTGATGACAACCTTAACTCGTTCTAACATAGTCGTCATGTGTGATCCTACAAGCCAATTTTGAATGCCACAATACCGTTAAAATCTAACGTATCTCGTTAAGAAGCGTTTGAAAAGGTGTTCATCGGATGTAACAATGATGATTGATACAATTAGGTACGAGTACCTAATGTAAAATGTTTACATTAGTTTGCATGGAAATATCAACTCATTTGGACACAGTCGATCAGAACGGTCTAAACATGTTTGAATTTAAGGGATACTCTCCATTTCCGAGAGTGACCATGGCATTACAAAGGCATGATCGAGTAGACGGAAGATTATTGGCTAGGATCCTACTAGCACGTGATCAGTGGTGATTGGTGAATCTCAACTCTAAAGGGCTAGTAAGGGTGCACGCTTTTGTTAGCTAATGAAAATTTCGAACATTTTAGTTAAATTTTTCTATTTTTTAGTTTGGGGGTTCGAACCTGGAGCAAATTATCCATTGTAGCTTCTTTTTAACCACTAAGTTACGACGTTTTTGGTAACAAAACTCTACATTAAAAAAAAAGGATATTCTATGATGTACCCTCGAGTTTTTCAATTTTCTATGTTGTACTCTTACATTTTTTATATTCTACATTGTACCTCTGAACTTCTTACTTATTTCTCTATCACGACCTCCTTTAACTCTCCATTAACTTTATCACTATCAAACAACTGTATTTTGACCTTTATTTCAACTCGTTAATGTTCTATCACCATCATGTATGAAAAGCATCACAACTCACTTTTCATAAGCACAAATTACTATTAAAAACCTCAATTATGATTCGTGAAATGATAATGGAGATTTGATAAATTTTTAGTTAGATTCGTATACTATTTGGTGGGTTAATGAGTAACTAGCACGGATCCCGCGCATGCATGCGCGATATTTTTAGATTTTTAGTTTATAATGTATTATTTATAGATTTAAAATTGACATATTATTAGTTTTTTATATTTTAATATGAGGATAAACAATTGAAATGGAAAACGAATTAAAAGAAAGAATTGAGTAAAGTCCTGAAATGTGTATTTTAATGAAATATTTTACCACAAAAGTAATGATTTCAATTTATAAATTTTCTTAAATAATTTTAAAGACTTTCTTGTCGCGGAATTAATAATATCAGTTCAGAATTTTTTTTATACGAATTAAGTACATGGTAATTTTTTTTTTACGAAACTAATAATATCAATTTATCGGTTTTTCATAAACGGATTTTAGATTTATACCASTTTTGTTTAATTTCAATTAAAAGATTATTATTTAGTTAAAAAAAAGAATAAAGATTATAGCTTAATTAAAAGATAATAATTTAATAAAAATAGAATTTTGTTTCCTTATTTAGCCATATTCCTTTTGGAGGGAAAACCATTGAGAATTTTTATTCTCTTAATAGTAAGGAGGATTTGGAGAATTAATAAGTAAATGAGTATGTTTTTGAGTATTTGGAATGATAAATAAACGATTAAATAGATCAATTAAGAAAGTAACATATCAAAGACAATAAATAAGGTCATGATATAGACTAATGTATAAAATTTAAGGGTATAATATAGAATTTCAAAAATGTAGGGGTACACTATAGAAAACCGAAAAACTCGAGATATAGGGTCGAATATCCAAAAAAAAAAAAAAAAAAAAATCCCAATAATCACAAAGTATAAACGGAAAATGCACGCGGTGCCCTTGAGGTTTGTTTTTTTGCCCAAAATACCCAATTTTTTGATCCGGAAAACTTTAAGAGGCCATAACTCGTGTTTACGAGTTTAGAAAGTGCTATTTTTTTTTCAAATTGATCATCTTTCCGAGAACTACGACTTGAAAGAGAAATTTGTCGAGTTTCGAATTCGTGACCAAGAGATATGATCACTCAAAGTTTGTTCGGTCAAAAAAACTTTGACACAAAATAACTCCTAGCCACGGGATCCAAATACGACAATTTTTTTTTTTTTGAAATCGTAGTTCTCGGAAAGATGATCGATTTGAAAAGAAAAATTATCATTTTCGTAAATCGTAAGCACGAGTTATGACCTCTTAAAGTTCCTCGGATCAAAAAATTTGGTATTTCGGACAAAATATCAAACCTCCTTAGACATCGGGTGCATTATCCGTATAAAACCTTCCCAAAATTTTAACAAAGAGAAATAATGGCGGAAGAAAAGAAGAAGAAGAGTGAAATGGAGACCCAACTCCTACAAAAAGTCTCCGACACCATTTCCGCCATTAATTCTGCTCAATGCGTCGACGACGTCGTTTTATCACTTCATTCCCTTGCTTCCCTCCTCTTCCCTATTGATAGCTCTTCTCTATCTGGTAATTCATCTTCACTTCTCCCCATTTCCCATTAATTTTTTTAATTCATCAATTTGTTGATTTTTCAGTGGCGGAACTAAGGGGGGCTAGTAGCGGCGCTCGCCCCGCTCCCTAAACAATGAAAAATTTGAATTTTTAGTTTAAAGTTTCGATTTTTGTTTCTAGTTTTACTGTATTGCACAAGTAGTTTGCCCCCACTGAAATTTTTCTCCCCGAAATGTAAATACTGGTTCCACCACAGTTGGTTTAATAGGTGTAGCCTAGAAAGGTTGGAACTTGATGTGATTATTCTATAATTTTGTCACTTTTATGCTAATCCCATTTCTTAATTTTAATTTTCTTTAATGTGTTACAATTGATTCACTTTAAAAAAATAAAAATCAATTTATAGTTTGCTAATGTTTATATGTTCACTAATTGGCAGAGGTGATATCAGAGCAATTTAGGGACCAGGTAATTATTCTTTGTATTGTTTTCAGTTTATAAAATGCTAATGTGATTAGGAGATTGTATATAACACTGGATTCCATTTATTTCGGAAAAAAAATATACGGGCAGTGTGAGCTTACAGGTGATAGTAATTGAAAGGAGACAACTTTTAAGATTAGGAATGATTCACTTTAGGCTGTTAGGGTGATGATTTGTTGGAAGCTTCAAATGATTATTGTATATTGGAAGGAGTATAGTATAAGGTTTTCTTGTTGATTTTCGATATCTTTGTTTGATGTGTGAAGCGTTTTGAATTGGTGTTTCAGCTCAAGAAAGAAGTTCCCTGTGAGATTGAGAGGAGGAGTCAGCTTTGGGAAGTTTTCTATCGAGGGATTGCATTTCCTACGTTAGCTCGGTTTTTGATTTATGGTATAATTTTTTTCCCTCATAAAATGTCGATAAAAATTCCTTACGCAACTGACTTGATGTTTTTGGTTTAATTTTATGGGTTGATAATAGAGTTTCTAATGACAAGAAAACATTGCATAAAAGAAAGTAAGAAAGGTAATGTAGCTAATAAATGTGCTATTGAGAATGGATACTATAAGTGAACATCTTTGACGCAGGATATTTTATGCTTGCGCTTTACATTTGGGTTGTCATTTATGGATTGCTCCCTAGGGAGGGTTGGGGGAAACCATAGGAGGTTCGGATTTATGGTATAAAACCATGATCGTAGCACAACATTTCAACTAATTTCTCTTTTGTTTCTTTGGGAAGGGTGTGGGATGTTGTGTGTGTGCAATATGCCAATATAGTATTTCTAGTATCTCCTTTGGGTGGCGAGTCCTCTGTAGCTCTTATTTCTTGTCTCAACTGTAGTTATAGTATAGTGTTTAAAATATTCTTGAGTTCATTTATATTATTAACTCCAAGGCAGTTAACCTATATCAATGATAGAATTATCATCTGTTTTTCCTTTCCTGCAGATGTTGCTTCCAATTGGTTGCCTCGCTTACCAATTACAGCACAGAATCTTGTTTATGATGTATTTTTCGTGAAGGGTCTTTCTACTGAGGTTGTTCAGGCTGTGATCCCCTGCCTAGACCACAATGCCAAAATAGTTAGATCAAATGCTGAAAGGTGATTTCTAGTCTGATTTCCGCTTAGTTTGATTTCTAATTGTGTTCGCAAAAGGTGATTTCTGTTCTGTGTTGTTTACAACTTTGTTTCTGATATATGCAGATTAATTGTAATCTGCTTGTTAGAAAACGAAGGTGTTATTCAGATTGCCAGAGATCTTAATGTTAACAGCAAATCTGAAGAAAACTCACAATCTGTAGTTAAGCTGACAGTGTCTAGAATGGCTCAGCTTGTTGCGTCTGTCCCTGACAAAGCCCGCCGTGGAGCATTAAAATCTCTTTCACCTCAGTATCCTTTCCAATCTCCAATTAGCCAATTGAACTACTTTCCGCTCATAAATGTAGAAGCTCAAAATCGCTGATTTGAGTGTTTTTAAATACCTTCCGATGGTGATTGAGAGCTCAACGAAATAGACATTGTAGGTCAATTTTTATCTAATTGAGAATATTTCCCAGTAGAAATAAGTCTAGTGTTCCTAGATTTTGATTTATATTTATCCTTTACAAAGATCACCAGTTATTTTTTCAAGAATATCACAACTCAGCTTCTGGCTGGAGCCGAAGAGAAAAGCCTGAAGGCATTTGGTGGATACTCCATATCTACTAGCACTGTTGTGGATGCCACCTTTCAGTTTGTTGGAGAAATGCTTACTCGCATTTGTCGACGTGGGTCAACTGGTAAGGCAAATATCTATGATCTGGTATCTTTGTTACCTTGTGCCCACATATTGGTGTATTGTTGGCCGAAACTCTTAAACTTTGTGGGGAAATAATGTTCAATCTTACCATCTGGGCCGTCTGGCTGTGTTACTCGATATTTTCAAACTTGTACTTCACCCCATCCCTCAAATTAGTTCCAGTCCGTTCAGTATGTTTTTATATGTGTCACGTTTTTCCTGTATTCTGCTCTCTTATTCCATTATATTTTCAAGTGTCCTGTTTTGCCTTTTATTCCCCTCTCTTATGGGTGTGAGCTTGAATGGTGTTTCCATTTTAAATGGAGCCAAAGACTCACTTTCATTTGGTTCTAGTCTTTGGTGCTATGTTATGATAGAATAAAGCAAAATATCTCCCTAAGCTTGGCGAGTCTGCTGTGTTTCTTCTTACTATGAAGCAGAGGCCATTTGGTACCATTTTCGACACAATTTTCATCACGGGTAATGTCACTGATAGCTTGGTTGAAATAATTTAAGGTATGGGAAACCTAAATGCAATGTGATCTATTTCTTTCAGCTTATATCTCAATGCATCTACTGTCTTAAATGCGGTTACATCAGTGTAAACGCCTATGCATGATACAGTTGTGTGGGTGGCTGGGTGCTGGCTCTGCTGAGTATCTTCCAATCAAGAAGGCCGATTGTTTACGCTGATTTGCATCTTTAATGCAGATTTGCTACTGAGTGAATTGATACCTCATATCCTTAGACGTGTACGGGGTTTTCTTTCATCACATACAGATACTAACCTGGAGGGTGATTTTATGTTAGACTCCAGTTTTAAATTCTGGTTTCTGATGATGGAAATCATCAAAGATGCATATGTTGTGGAGAGAATGACTGAGCAGATCTTACGCCAACTAGTGGCTGAACGTGCAAATGACGTAGAAGCATATTGGATTCTGTGGATTTTGTTTCAACGGTCAATAAATTTGCAAACGACAGTTAGGTGAGAATTTCTGATGCTGTCAAGTATTGATTTGTCCACACCTTTGTCATTTATTTGTTTTGTTTGATCAATGTTATCTGGAGCATTATGGTTGATTGTTTTCGAAAAAACCAGATGAAAATTTTGTCGAACTCATCAAAGGACGGCTACTTCACAATAGAATGAAGCGCAGCCACTTTAGTGAATATTCTGTCTAAGAGTGAATATGCATGTTTCGATAATGAGTTAATTGACCAAGTATTCATGTGATTTTATCTGTTTTTTTCACAGGTTTTTGTTTATTGAGAAATTTATACTCCTGAAAGTATTTCCTCTCTGTTGTTTGAGATGGATGCTTCAATTTTCTGTTTTTGGTTGCCCTCCTGATGATGGCAAGTTGAAGAAAGGTGAAAACAAGCAATTGCTGTTGGAGACTATCCAACGTATTGTGGTGGTGTGGTCCAAACGAGATTTTGTTCAATCAGCTCCGTTAGAGCTACAAGTTCGTATCCTTCTTACTATAGTTCTTTATTTCTCTTCAAGAATTTCTTCTGGAGGACCTTTTATAGGCTCTTATTCCACTGTATCCTACAAGAAAATGAGTCTATTAGACCAAGGTTTCCAAAACCTCGAACTTTATCATATCTTTCAATGTACCAAAGAAATCTTATTCAATTGTATACTGGGTTTCAACAACATCACCTGATGCGTCTTGAAAGGCTACCGCCTCTGCGAGATATGGCCGTATGGGTAGTCAGATCTACCCAACCTTAATCCCTGCTGTAAACAAGAACACAACAATAAAAATAGAATGATAAGAGTTAGGCCATTTAAGTGTTACAATTGTTTTCATATGTTTGTGTACTTTTCTCTTCAGCTTGTAGTTTGTTTGATTCCGTGACTTGAGATTCAGATATAACAGCAGCTGCAGGCCTTTTGCTTGAAACCATGTCAAGAGAAGAACTGGATTCAGCCAAGGATGTTATGCACTCAATACTTGAAGGAGTTAGCTGTAGTATCTTTAATCCTTTTTGAAATTTACTAGGGGACGTAAATTTTTAACTGAAAAACCTGACTGTAAAATACACTCATTCTTTCGACAGGTAGACTGGAAAACCCTGATGATTTGGTCAGGAAAATGGCGTGCAGTATTGCACTTGTTTTTTCAAAGGTAATTGACCCAAAAAATCCTCTCTTCCTTGACGATTGCTTTACAGAGGAAAATTTGGACTGGGAGTTTGGACTGGCCACCTCAAAAGCTACAAATCAAAATTCCGAGAGTCGAGAGATTGGCACTCCGTCTTCTATTTTGGAGCAATTAGAACCAGATCATGGTGATACCAGAATAAGAGGAAACAAAGTGAATACCTCAAAGAAAAGATCTTCGAAATACAAATCTGTTGATTCTAATGAGGATGATCAAAAAACATTTAACAGTGAGCTGCTTTTTAGTGAAGAGGAGGATGACTGCTCAAGTGAAGATTCTGAAGGATCGAGCGAGTCATCTTTACAGCCTTATGACTTGACTGATGATGACACTGATCTCAAGAAGAAAATGTCGCAGTTGGTGGATATTGTTGGAGCACTTCGTAAAACAGATGACCCTGATGGAGTAAGTCTATCCTCCTCATCTTAGTGTATCTATCTTGAAATATATTTTTATTTTGATCATGTAGAGGTACTTCTAGACCTTGACCTGACAATGTTGATCATTGTCTAGACAGTACTTCACAACTCACAAATTAGCCATCTTTGACTTTTTTGAATTTTTTTTTTTTTCCCAAGACGTGTCACAAATATATTTCTTTTTTTTTTTTTCCTTTTTTTTAATCCAATTATTTTAAAAGCCTATTTTGCCGCTTTAATTTCGGTTTTCACATTTTTCTTGCCTTGCTTTATTTTTTACAGTGCACTTGTTTCGTATCTTTATTCTATTTTCTTTTACTTTGTCTATTTACTCATGGCCGTATTGGTGGATTCAAGCCTAAACGGATTCGGATGATGATTCAGTTTAGCCGACCCCAAACCATGTTGGGACTAAGGCTTTGATGTTGTTGTTGAAGTGTGTCAGTCTGATGGGAGTAGACTGCATTTAATTTTTACCTCCCTAGTCTCGTTTGGGGAAGTAGCTTTCTATTGGGGAGTGATTATGAAACAAGGAGGCGATGAGCAGGATTATGGATTAAGAAGGAAGGGCGAAAGCCAGTGTAATTTAACCTAGATTCTGTTTAAAATAAATGTCATACATAGCCTGATATTAACAGGGACCCAAGACTTTTCCTCTACATATGATACTTAGAAAGTAGTTCCTTCAAAAGAGGTCTTTTAAGATATAAATACATCTCGCTCTCTTGTGATAAAGCATTTCTATTGCAACTCTCAGATCTGGTGCCTGTTGTAAAATCTTGTAGGGTGAAATATAAATTTTGTTTTAGAATTGTTGAAGTGAATAAATCACCCTAAAATGTCATGCAGGTTGAAAGAGCTCTGGATGTTGCTGAAAAATTTGTACGAGCATCGCCTGATGAACTAAGGCATGTAGCCATTGATCTAGTAAGAACGCTCATACAAGCTCGATGTGCTGATATAGCAGTGGAAGGAGAGGAGGAGTCAGCTGAAGAAAAGAGGCAGAAGGCGCTAGTTGCTTTGCTTGTGATGTGTCCCTTTGAGTCTCTAAATGCTATAAACAAGCTTCTGTACTCGCCTCATCTGGATGTGAGCCAACGAATAATGATACTTGATGCCATGACAGAAGCAGCTCAGGAGCTTGCTAATACTAAAACTATAGTTCAGAAAAAGCCGTCAAGACCTCTTATATCAGTCTCAGAAGAGCCTGAAGCTTGGTTTTTGCCTAGCAACAAAGGCCCTTTTGGAGCTGGAACCTGGAAAGAGATCCCGGATTCAAAGACTCCACTAAATATGACTTACTCTTTTGAAAGAGAGCTTCCGTTAAAGGCAGGTCAAATCAGGAAAGGCAAAACACGGCGGTGGGGCCGTACACCAGGAAATGTAGATCCCAGTGAGGTCGATTGGTCCCGCAACAAGTTTCCTCTTTACGCGGCAGCATTTATGCTTCCGGCCATGCAAGGGTTCGATAAGAAAAGTCATGGTGTTGATTTGCTTGGAAGGGATTTCATTGTCCTGGGGAAACTCATTTATATGCTTGGAGTTTGTATGAGATGTACGGCTTTGCATCCTGAAGCATCTGCTTTGGCTCCCCCTCTTCTTGACATGCTAAGCTCGAGGTATTCAATATTTTTCCCCATTTACTGCCACCATTAAAAAGTGTTCCCTCTTTTATTAAGTTCATATCGAGCAAGGATGTGATGGAGCATCAGAAGTAGAGAGGGACTGTTTATGCCAATGACCAATCCATAACTTGTCTTCCTATGAAAAGTGAAACTCTGGTACTGATATCTGAAATGGTGAAATTTAATGACGAGATGTAGTGTTCAGTAACATATCCCCCTTGAGATTTCGGATCATATCCGGGGTTGGTTTTATTCGTAATTTGGGTCTCAAGTCGACTTATGTGGATGGGTTAGTTTAACGAGATCTAAGTTTAATCAAAGCCCATCGTTGAGGTTTTATTCCCTAGATTTAATTGATGAATAGTGATGATGATAGTTGTATTCACTTGCAGGGGTGTCTGCCACCACAAGGAAGCATATGTTAGAAGAGCAGCCCTCTTTGCTGCATCATGCATTGTAAATTCACTTCACCCATCATTTATAGCATCCGCCCTACTTGAAGGAAATCAAGACATTTCAAGAGGCCTCGAATGGATCCGTACTTGGGCACTTCAGATAGCCGATTCCGACACTGATAGAGAGTGCTGCACGGTAATTTATGTCCATGATAATTTTATGTTTATATGTTGAAAAATTTCAAGAGGCATCGTGCATTGTTTCCTTTTTTCATGTCTTCTAACTGAAATGCTTTTGATATTATAGACGGCCATGGCATGTCTTCAGCTTCATGCCGAGATGTCTCTACAAGCTTCGCGAGCTGTAGAGACTGCAGGGAATACATCACGTGAGAAAAGCATTGGACTTCCTGGAAATCTGTTGAAGGGCCAAATCAAGATTCCTGGCTCGAGTAGCTTATTTCTCAGCTAATGAACTGAATTGGTAAGCCTTACAATGAATGTCCTGTTAATCATCAACTAGTCTAGGTGAACAGGATCTCTCATACTCTTAGCATTTGTTTCATATAGAGATGTCACAATGCAGATGTAGGCACGCTTCGACTGTACTGTGTATTTGTGTAAATAACATTCCGTATTTTTCTTATACATGTGAAATTACTGAAATTATCTATTTTCATTCCACAAATTTATGTACCATCTGAGTTTACCTTTCTCCCTTCTAAGATGATAATATAAAAGTAGTCATCAAGATAAATTGCACAGAATTTTTTACATTGCAACTCTGGATATCATTAAAGTACCCAATTATTTTTTTCGTGTCAAGGTAGCCTCAAGGACAATAGCCACTGTTCTAATGTCGTCGGGTTTTGAATCCAAATCACGAGTAGTCCTTGAAAGTAGAGATTAAATAATGGGTTGAAACTTGAGAGTCGTAGTCTCTATTCATTTGCATTTTTCAGTAGGTTCTGTACAGCCTTTACATACCACAGTTTCAGATGCAGAAGCGCCAAAAAGAAGCAGCCGACATGCACATTAACCACTTAGCAAGTGTATCCCATATTCTGCCATCAACTTCTAGTTTACAATTTAGCCAACCAAAATGCTTCTATCTATGCACCTGATGTCTACAAAAATTTAGTCATGCAGTTAGCCTGATCTTGGTTATACTTCATCCTTTCCTCGAGGCTTATAGCGAGAGGTGCCAGTAGATGTCATATCTGGCTTCCTGGCTAGTTTCTTCTCAAGCTTTTTGAGGAATGACACTAATTTATCTGGGCCAAACCAGTTTTGTACCATCTGCAGTAGGAGAAAAACAAACTTTATCACCTCAAAATTAACAGGAAAGAGATGCGTAATATAATGGTAGAAAGATTGGGTAAAAAGTTGTAGAGAGTCAAGTTGAGAGTACGCACGAAATAGGGGTAGCCCTCAACAATACTGAAGTTGTTTGGAGCAGACTCCATGAATAAGTTGATGAAGTAGAGGGCATAACTGCCACTTTCTTCCGAGTCCCTTCCTTGAGGCACCTGAACATCGAGTCATCGACCATTTAGTGTCAAAGCCAGACATGTAGTCAATTGCGCGGTTGCGCCCCTATGTATCAAAAGGCAGGTATACGTTCGAAAATCTTCCACCCCACCCCGTTAACTAAACGAAGAGAAGAAACATCCTCAAAGGAGCCGTGTTATAGACTATATACGATAGTCGAAACTAACATTCTTTCACAGCAGAAATAAGAGGGTAGCAGACTAGCAGTTCTCAGAATTAGTGCAAGATCAAATCGTAAACCAGAGTCTCGTGTCAAGTATTTCATTTCAAGACTGTATTTCATTTCAAGACTGTATGTCATGGAATACACGATCCTTTAAATAGGACGAAAACCATTTAGGTTACCTTCCTGCCATCTATGTGTCCCGTACTTGACGAATACTATCCAAGTCTTGATGCTCTGTTCGAGTTTGACAAGTTAATAGTATTCCTTGAGATACTCCGTATCCATTATCCGTTTTTTTGGGTTTTCATAGAGCTGATTGGCATATTCCACAATTTCACGGAGACTTACCTTCGGTACTAGGAAAGGAATTTGTGAGATCACTTTCTTGCCTTCTGTTCTACCCTCGGATTTATATATATCCACAACAAACCTACGGAAAAAAAAAACATAAGAAAACAGTAAAGATAGCAATATTGGGAGCTCTAAAAGTGGAGCAAGCTTTCATACTCCGTAGCATGAAATCATAAAGGTCAAAGGTGATACTCCGTACTTTCTTATCTCTGGCTCAAGTCTCTTGGTATCCTTTTTCTGAAGAGAATCGAGAAGCAACATGCATGGTGCTCCACTTTCCGAGTCTAAAGTCTCGCCGAAATGGACGAGTATCAGAAGGCTCCAGTGACCCCTAATTCAAATAATGCCGAGAAATCAAATTGCAATTCAGGAGAATATACAGCTATTGTTACTATTAATGGAGAAGCGGATCAATACCTACCAGTAGACGATGGGAACAAATACATACTTCTTAGAGAAGATGCACTTTTGTTTCATCAAGGTTAGAACTGTAGGCCTCGTTAACGGGTCTAGATACAATGTAAACCACAAGCTATTAAGATAGGCAAATGCCGCTCTCTTTTCTTCAGAGAAATTTTTCCACAGGCTCCTGAAAAGTTGAGAAATAGATTTAGATTAAAAACTTACAAAAGAGAGTTCAAGGAAAAGGCAGTATTGTAAGATTGGAAAGACTAATATCTTACTTAATGTAACATTCGAATTTCTCAGTATCCATTCTATTTCCCTCGCCACCGGTGATTATAGCGTGGTTATCCATCCAATTCGAACTTCCATTAGGTGAATGCTCCCTGATATGACGAACTCCATGAGGAAGAGTTCGATAAAAACAAGGAGCTGTGTGCCGATATCTTTTCTTTATTCTCTCAATCTCTTCCCAAGTTATATTCCTTTTGCAACGGTAATGGTTTGCAACAATATGAAGCCAACATGACCGATGCTTGGATACGTAATCTCCGAAAATATCTGGAAAGAACACCATGTCCTTTTCTTATGAGTTATTCAAGCTTACTAAGGAGTATAAAGAATTGTAAACATACTGAGAACGATTGCGTACTGAGCATTCATTTTCACTTGGAGCTATCATTAAGCTATCAAATTCTACGGGTTAACTACGGAGTAACAACAAAAGCAACATTACAACAAAACATCAAAGGCTCTTGCCTGTGGAGCCGTGGAGGGATGAGGTATCAAGAAGGTCGGATATAACACCATTTGAGACTTGTGTTGAAAACGCGAAGATAATGTTTTAAGATGACCCATAAGAAAAATTGCGTTGAGTTCATGACCTGTGCTACAACACAATGTAGAAGGGAAGGGGAGAGGGGGGGCGGGGGCGGGTATATACATTTTAATGAACATTTTGTTTTATTATGCTGTATTACAAATTCCAATGCAAAACACACAAGAATTCATGGGGTAAATTAAAAGAGAGAAATTGTCCAATAAGGAGAACGTCCTCCTTACACTCAAAGGAGGAGGATCATCCCCCTCATTTCCATTTTGATCCTCCTCCTTTGAGTGAAAGGAGAGGACACAAAGTATGTATGACTCTCATGCATCCAATGCACTTCATTCACCTCTATAACATGGGAGTTTAAGAGTATCCTAATTCCTAAATAAAACCACCATGAATTGATGACATTATATTATTATTCAAATGGGAAAATTAGATTAATTATTCCCTCCGTCCCAATCATTTAATTATCCTTCTTTATTCTTTGTGATTCGTATTTTAATTAAACGTAAACAAATGATAAGACGGTGTAGATTAGAATAATATTTCCGGAATCAGTTTACCAAAAATGATTATTCTAGACAAGTTGATGATAGTTTAGCCACCATGCAAAACAATAATATGCTAAAGCTTAAGTTAATCAGATGAAACCAATTAAGAATAGTAGTTTTAAATAAAAAATATGGCACCAAATTCCCAAAGATTTAAACAATTAAGATAAATAACCCAAGCAAAATTTAATATAAATGCAGAGTATGTGGTTTTGTAAAATGCAAATTACCCAGTGAATAAAAGATGGTAAATTAATGGGAAAGGTAAAAAGAAGGAAAGATAAATAAAAGGATTTACCACATATTGTTGAATGGAGATCAGCTGAGGAAGAACCTGCAGCTGGTTTTCTTCCCATTACTAGGAGCAGTCTCTTGACTCTTTTCTGTTCTAAGTAAGTGGAAGCTACTTATGCTTGCTCTTTTTTTTTTCTTTTATATATCTACTTTATTTTGTAGTTTGGATTCAGCGGATTCAACCCGGTTGACCCGAGATATAAAATAAATTTGAGTAGAAAAGGTGATTATTATATAACAGTATTTCTTGGTTAAGATCATCTTGACTTAATACCCCTCAGAACCTCTTTCTATTTTCAAATCTATTTACTTGGATGTGAAAATCGGCTTAAATTAAGACGGCTTAAATTAAGACAGTCTTAATTAATCCGATCTAGCTTAGACTTGACTTGAATTCGAGCAACATAGAAAATGACTTATCCTAAATAATGTGAGGTGCTGAATGGTTAAAATGACCAAAAACGACTAATTGGAAATTTACACTAAAAAATCATAATCACAAGAACATAGTTAAAACTCGAGATGGCCAGCTTACTCGACCCATAATGTATGTGATAGCGATAAACTAGGTCGTCGTAATTACACTAATTACCCTATCAAATTAACAATTTATAAACCAAACTTGACTCTAAGACTATGCACTTAAG
>VHZZ01004550.1:10010-25977 GCA_009801015.1 Silene noctiflora | reverse complement strand
TAGAAATACAATATTAGCTTAAAAACACTTTGATAAATGCAATTTAACATGCAAAATCAAGCTAACATAGGGGGTAAAATTACATAAATAAAGTACTTATCAAAGATAAAAGTGACAAAGGAACTGACATAATATTTTAAATATCAAACACGCGTTGCTAACAAAACCCGACAGAAATAACTCGTAAACCGACTTACTCGATCGAGTAAGTGACTTACTCGATCGAGTGCCCCTTACTCGATCGAGTGCCACACGTACTCGATCGAGTATCCGTCAGACAGACTACTAATTCGAAACCAAACTTACTTACTTGACAGAGTAAGCTTTACTCGATAGATTACCCAACAACACAGAAAACCGTATTATACAATATCTTTGAGTTTTTGGCTTGTCCAGAGGAACTTCAGGTGGATCAAGCTGCATTTTATCTGAGGGGAAAGGCTGTGTTGTGGTGGAATAGGAGTAAGGGAACTATTAGGGCAGCAGCAGAGAAGAATGGGAGTGATTATGTGAGCTGGACACGTTTTAAGAGGATCTTAGTAGCTTCATTTATACATGAACATGTTAAGAGTAAGATGAGGGCAGAGTTTGATGCATTTAGGATGACTGAGGATATGACAGTAGAGACTTATCATAACCAGTTTATGCAGTNCAACGATCCGAAATGCTCCTCTACGAAATCACCTCCTATACATACATAATCACACAATCACAAACCACTAACAACAATACCCCCAATTACCCCCATAACACCTAAAAAGGGTTTAATCAGACTCAACTAAACAACATAAAAACGGTACGCAAATCTTACCCACAAGACGATGATCGCAACGGTGTAAAGGACCCCGAGACCCGATGAATCTAACCCTTGGATTTTCTAACAACGCGAAGTAAAAACACACTTACGTTCTCTCTTTCGCTTTTGAAGGATTTTAAGAAAAAAAGTGAAATGAAAAGAAACTAGCGAAGAGTTAATATATATCACTTCACGCGTTCTTAAAAAACGAAGTTAAAATAACCCGCAAACCAACTTACTCGATCGAGTGACACACGCACTCGATCGAGTACACAACAAACAGACCCTGATTCTAAATCACACTTACTTACTCGACAGAGTAAGCCCTACTAGATAGAGTAGCCACAGACATAGAAAACCGTAGTATTACAACCCTAGGCATAGAAGTGCTACCATCTCGGTTACCCGAGGCAATGTATATCAAATAGGCCATAAAGAAATGTACTTTAGATAAATAAGCTTAACTGATTACAAAAACAAATACCCAAAACTGTCTAATAAAAATGCAAATGTTCCAAATGGCAAACCAACTAAAAGTAATAAAAAGTTCAAGACACAGCAGAAGACTTCTAGACATCTCGTGGTGACACAACCCAGCTATCCTATGCACATCCATCTCATACCTACTCAATATTTGCTCATCATCCCCGAATGGATCACCACTGTTTTTAAAACATTTAAATGGGGTCAGTTACTGAATACATAAAACAAGATACAAAAGATACATCACACATATCACCTAACTCTGTCCCATCTCCACACATCTGACTACATACAAAAGCGTGTAGCCCTGCCAAAATACCCTTCGCAACTGGTATTCCACGCCGCCAGTAGGGGACCGCAACCGTTCCCACCAAATCCCCGCTCATCTACTCTGAGCAAAAACCCAAGTTCATTAATGTGCACACCCCCTCCTGTGGCGGGTTCCACAGAGGGCGAATCAAGGGCGTGAAGCCACTCCCGCAAGTGACTCCACTCAGCCAAGGGCGCGCCTTGCGAACCACAGACAAAATCATCCAATCAAATTATACAACAACGATTGCCAATACCATCAAGATCAACAATATTCACAATCATCACCAATCAACTAACAACACATGTATTCAATAACTGAGTAGGGAAAACAAAACCTGAAGCGCAATCACCAACTAGCAATCAAACCCAGCGAATCAAAAACTTTCCTCTACGAAACCAACTCCTATAACCAAACATATAATCATGCAATTACTACTAAGCCAATCAAACACCCAAAACCCCCAAATCTACCCAATTACGGTTTAACCAAAATTGACGGCAACATAAAAATGATACTAGGATCTTACCCACAACGCTACGGACTCAACGACGTAAAGAACACTGAATTCCGACGACACAAGACTTGGGATTTGATAGCAACGCGAAGAAGAAGAAGCAACGTAACTTGTTTCCTCTCTTGAAAGGTTTTAGAAAGGATAAAAGTGACAAAGTAACTAACGGGATACTTTAAATATCAAACACRCGTTGCTAACAAAACCCGACAGAATAACCCGTAAGACCGACTTACTCGATCGAGTAACTTACTCGATCGAGTGCCCCTTACTTGATCGAGTGCCACACGTACTCGATCGAGTACTCATCAGACAAACTACTGTTTCGAAACCAGACTTACTTACTCGACAGAGTAAACTTTACTCGATAGAGGATCTAACATCACATAAAACCGTATTATTACACTGAATACGGAGTGCAATGAGCTTCCGTCAAAATCAGCTTCTTCAACTCATGTTCTTTAGGTACACACCACCTCCCATTGACTAGGCGGTTGCACACCTATGAAAAATAAATACCCTAGTAACAAATGAATGTAGTAATTGGAGTCGAATACAAGGAGACGGGAGTTGCATAATAAGTTGTCAAGGAGTTAATTCTATCTAGGTCGGTTCGATTGTTCGATTGGTTTGATTGGTAAAAACTTGTAAATAAAATGATGTAAACAATAATGAATAAAGTGTCTAGGGAAGTCGGGGCACACATGAAAAATGTAAAAGCTCATGTCAAACTAGGAATAGATAAAATTGTTAATTGTTTAGGCTTAAAGACAACCACCTCTCGGCCTTATTGTCAACCATAGAACGAGTCCTAACGAGCTCTTGCTATGGCTAGGCCGGTCTACTAAAACATGCTTAGTCTAATTCATTTTCGTGCCTCTCGACTTATAAAAATGAATTAACAAATTTAATCTAAGATAGTGATCCATTACCAAAGATTAACAAAAACAATCGATGTTAAATCATCCTATTTCAACAATTGCAAATACTATTTATGCATAACTCCCCTAATCCCTAGACAAAGGAACTACTATTGCATAAGGAAAACTAAACTAATGAGAAATGATATAATAAACATGAACATACTAACTAGTAATGGAAATGACAAATGAATAACAAAAGTAATACTAAAGATGAAATTACCTTAACAATGGAAATAGAACGTGGAAATGAAAACTATTATAACTTGAAATTTAACTTGAATATAACTTTAAATTGCTAAAGGAATTGTCTGTAATAACTAAAGAAAACTAAACTATTCTAAGCTAATCTAATGACTAAAATTGGAAAGAAAAATAAAGTATAAAGGTGTAGAGAGATATCCCAAATGTCGGATTCAACACCCCTTATATAGGAATAAGGGGACAAAACAAAAATGACTTAAAAGAAGGTGACCCCGATCGTGGTCACCCAACCCCTATCGGGGTCGTGTGATTTCTGATTTATTCTCTTAATTTCGTCTTAATTCTCATGGAGAATCCAATGTTTCATCTTAATGCTCCTTAATTCCTCTGTCTAAATGCTCAATTGGGAATCCTAAGCTTGCAACATCACTTTATTATTTGGACTTTACTTGGGCTTCATTTTCATTTTCATACTTGTGTACCAACCCGAGTTAGTTTCGTGCTTGGGATTTTCCAATTCTTACCAAAATGGCCCTATACTTCCGGGAACGCCTTTGCATGGTCAAAACTTGCTCTTATTAGATTCGTGAACTTGGGTGGTTGCTAATTTGACGGGGAAAAGCTACCAAAGGCCTCGTTTCCTACAAAATGCAACGAATACGAGCAAAAACCACTAGAACAAGTAATTAACTCACAAATACACTTATAAAAGTGAAATAATCAAATAAAACCGAGCTAAAATAGGGGGTTAACCTATATATAAAATGGACCTATAACCCATCGAACTGAACACTCCTATTGGAATAAATAGAGAACCGAGACACTGTCCTCTTTTCTACTCCAGCCCTCTACTCCTGAATCTTATAATCAAGAGCCCGTTTCCTCCGAATATAATCATAAAGCTCTGGCTCAACTGTCAAATCCCCTCGAGCATCCCCCTTCTAGATCACATGTATTCCCATCTTGGTCACCTCATTTCTCAATCTCATCAGTGACATAGCTGTGCATAAGGAATGCACACTTTTCCTACTCATCGCATCTGCCACCATATTCGCCTTCCCTTCATGGTACACAATATCTATGTTATAATCCCCAATGAGCTCAATCCATCTTCTTTGTCGCATATTCAACTCCTTCTGAGTGTAGTTGTACTTCAGACTCTTGTGATAAAAAAACACCTTAAAGGTCGCCCCATACAGATAGTGTCTCCAAATATTTAAAGCAAAAACAACTGCACCCAACTCTAGATCATACGTCAGATAGTTTTCCTCATAAGACTTCAATTGCCTAGAAGCATAGGCAATGACTTTCCCGTTCTGCATCAACACACAACCCAACCCATTCTTCGAAGCATCCGTATACACCTCAAAATTCTCACTTCCCTCGGGTAAAGCCAAGACTGGAGTTGTAGTCAAACGCTCCTTTGATATTTGGAACGCCGTCTCACAACTTTCATCCCAGCGAAACTCGAAAAGTCATAAAAGGCCCAAACAACTCAATTTGAGATGGGAAAGACTAAAAACCCGACTCCAACTAGCTATATAACTTTAAGTGGCCAAGATGGTCACTACTATTATTATTATTCTACATCATAAGCGATATTTTTATAAAAATAGCTTTAAAAATATAATTAGTTTAAATAAAACAATTAAATTATAAAGTGAAAAGCGCGAGTCTTACATACTCTCGCTCAATTCCTTAATCCACTTCAACATCTCCATGTATTTCCCTATAGGTTCATCTCCCGGTCCCATTTCAAACCCTACGAGTTTTTCCGCAATTCGGGTGACGAGGGCCCCACTATCTAAAGAGCAATTTTCTGACTTTGACACCTTTCCAAGGCAAGGCACGCTATGGTTATTTCACTAAAGAAGAAGGGTTCCTCCCTAAATAGGTTCAAGTATGAGCTTCAGAGTAGGACTTCCGTGGAATTAAGTTAACTCACATCATCTCTACCGAAAATAAAATTGGTCAAGAATCACAAGAAGATCCTCAAGGTTGAGTGTTCTACATCGTTAGCTTTTATGGCACCTACCAAGGTGCGTTCCTTCCTAGTATACAAGCCTATATTTTTTTTATGGCACCTACCAAGGTTGGGTGTTCTATATCATTAGCTTTAATCCCTTTCGTAGGCTCGTTTAGGAGAATATATTCTCCCTTTCATACCTCTAAGACCTCTACAAATTTGGCGGGCGTCATGTCAGAGTTGGTATTATTAATTCTAAAAGCTACCCTCTTAACCGCCTTGTCATTATGGAAGGAACTGAAGAATTTAAGAGTCAAGTTCCAGTAACATCTCTTCTTCAGGGTGTATATGCCTTCTAATCGAAGGATGCCAAAAATGTGTTCCATATTTTCCTCTATCCCTAGTTGCTCCAACGTCGAAGTGGACACGCACCTCGCTGGGTTCATGGGTCTCTCGGCCAAGGCAAGGGAGGTGTTCTTTTGAATTTCACTCTCAAATATAATGCCCGAGAATTCCGGGGCCTCAATGACGGGTGGTGCATCCGGTTCTTGGCAGGGTTGCTGTAACACCCCCATCTACCAAAGTGCCTTACCAAGGCCTACCTTATCACACGGGAGCGTTACCATCTCGGTTGCCCGAGGTAGTACATATCAAATAGACAATAAAGAAACATATATTAAAGTAAGGTAAAGTTTAAAGCGTTTACATGGTCCAAAACTGAGTGCAATACAACTAAAAACCTCAAATAACAAATGTCTATTAAAACTCAGCGGAAGCTAAACGAATATGCTAGACGCTACGAACGTCCCATCCAGGGTCTCACACAAGCTCGGTCATCCACCTGTTAAACACCTGCTCACTATTCCCCAATGGATCACAACAATTTTGGAAAAACAACAAGGATCAGACAACCATACAATTAATCATAAGACAACCAATTAAAATTAACCAATACAATATTCCTTGGACAAACAAACATCTCCAACTCCAAGAATCAGTGTCCGAACCGCAGCCCGAACATGACTACACACCGCAGCGAGTAGCCCTGCCAGGTTACCCATCACAACAGGTAACCCACCCCAAGCAGTGGTAGACCACAACCATGCCTCCTAAAGCCCTGCTGATCGGAACAAGCAAACCCGGATCATTAATGTGCACATCCCCCTTGTGACAAGAGCCACAAGGGGCGAACAAGGAGGTGATGACCATCTCCCGACAATGGCTCCACAATAAACACTTCCAATATCAATAACATCATAATAATTCCATATTAATGATAATCATACAAGTAATAAATCATGAGGGAGAACGTAGAGAGAGGAAAATCTCTAAAAGTTTTAACCTAAAAGTTTGAGCAGCATGACAGCCATGAAAGTTATACAAAAGCGTTTCTCACCATTGAATTCATCATCAATAACACAAAAAAATTTGCGACTAAACTCAGATGAAGCTAGTAGATCGACGAGTACTGGAAAAAATGGGAACTTGCGACGACCACTGGTGGAGGATGCAAGGAAAACCAAATCTCTAAATGAGATGACTGGCATCCCTGTGTTAAATTTGACTGACCCTGATGAGACTCAGAATAATGAAGGATGGTTACTTCTTCAAGGTGGCAAGAGTATCCCAGTGTTAGAAACTATTGCTGAAGAGGAGGATTTATCCAATCTTCTACAATTTTCTAGAGAGGATATCAAACCTGAGGTAGAATTATGGAACAATTATGTGTTTTGTTATATATTAAGTTATAATCCTCCTTGGGATGTCATTGAGGGTGTTGTTTATTGTGTATAGGAGCAATTTGGCGTTGATTGGGTTTCCTTCTTAGATAATGGGTATTTTTATGGTTCACTTTACTAAGTATGAATATAGAAAAGCCTTGTTAAACTCTGGCTATTACTTGTTTGATAATAAACCTATAATTATCAAGCCCTGGGTTGTTGATATGGAGTTAGTGAAGGAGAAAGTGGATGTTATTCCTGTGTGGGTTAAATTAACTAGTATACTTTTGAAATTTTGGGTGGGAATGCCTACCTTTGATAGCAAGTTTACTTGGTAATTATGTTCATAAAGATAAGGATACTGCTGACAGGGTCAGACTAAGTTATGGTCGTGTGTTGCTTGAATTAAAAATGGACCAGAAACTACTTGATAAGGTGCATTTCCTGGATTAATGTGGTAAAGTAGTCACTGTGCCAATTACCTGCACTGGGTGTAATGGATCCGGACAAGAAGTTTCACAATGCAGAAAAGTGGTTCCTAAGAAAAGAGCCAGGCAAAGACAAGAACAATTGCCTAAACAAAAAGCTCAACAAAAACAGGTTTGGAGACCAGTTCAACAACCTCAAAATGTGAATTCAAGAGATGTTCTAGCTACTCCTATTTTAATCATGAGGTGTTCCCTCCTCTGACCACTGTACGATCTACCCCTTAAGCTAATTCACCCGAGCTAAACAAATCATGAGGATGACTAGACAATAGGGCATAGTAGGAGTGAGGTTATTTGGAAAGTTTGGACAATATACTTTCTTGGATGCACTAAATAACTCAACTAATCCTGAAGGAAGGGTAGGTGAGAGTGGAAAGGATCCTCCAGATAAGCCTTCCAATACATAGCATTGGATTTTGGAATGTATGGGGTCTTAATTACCAGAATAAGCAGAAGGTGGAGAAATGGTTTTTGCACAATAATGGGGTGGGGTTGTTTGGTTTAGTGGAAACTAAAATTAAACCTAGCAACTTACTCAAAAATAATACCACTATTTGTGATGGATGGAGTGTCACCATTCACTACAGCTGGCATAAAGGAAGAAAGATTTGGGTCTTGTGGAAACCTAATAGTTTTGATATTCAATTCTTATCCTATAGTGCACAACATATCCATATGCTCATTCAATCTAAACCAGATGGGAATAAGTTTTTTTTAACCATGATTTATGCCTTTAATAGGTTAAATGAAAGATGTGAATTGTGGAAATTCCTTATGGATATAACTATGACTTGTAATGAACCCTCGCTATGGCTGGGCGACTTTAATGTTGTTCTATCTCCTATTGAAAGACTGGGAGGTAATAGTATTGAGGTAGAGATGGAAATTTTCAAGACTGTGTATCCTTATATGGAATGAAGGATATTCAGGCTACTAGAGCTCTTTATACGTGGTCCAATAAACAAGAACCTAATGATAGAGTGTATAGAAGACTAGATAGGGCGATGGGAAATCGGGAATGGCTAAATAGTTTTGACAACCATATTGCTCATTTTCACCGAGAGGGTTTATTTGATCACTGTCCATGCATAATTGTGGATAGGAGGAATGATTTTGGTGGCAGAAGAAGTTTCAAGTACTTTAACATGTGGGGAAAGGCAGAGACATTTAAGAGTACAGTTTAGAAAATTGTTAGGGCATAAAATTGCCACTGTTATCACCTTAATTCCAAAAATGGAGAGACCAACTAGTGTCAAACATTTCAGACCTATCTCTTGCTGCAATGTTATATATAAAGCCATTTCAAAGATTATGTGCACTAGGTTGGCTATGGTGTTACCTTAAATTATTAGTAGAAATCAAGGGTATTTCATTAAAGGAAGGAGTATTCATGAGAATATCTTTATTTGCCAGGATCTTGTGAGGCTTTAAAATAGAGGCATGGCATCCCCTATATGTATGTTTAAGCTTGATTTTCAAAAAGCCCATGATTCGATTGAGTGGCAATTTCTAGAGCAAATGTTTGTTGCACTCAACTTCCCTGAGAAATTTAGGAGAGTAATAATGGCTTGTATTTCCTCGTCTTCATATTCTCTCAATCTTAATGGGTCTCAGTTTGGTTACTTTAAGGGGAAGAGAGGCCTGAGACATGGTGACACTATATCCCCTCTTATTTTCTGTATGTATGGAGTATCTTACTAGAGTAATGGAGTTTGCTGCGAACAAATGGTATTTCAGATATCACCCCCTTTGTAAGAGTTTAAAGTTGAAGCACTTGTTATTTGTTGATGATCTCTTGATGTTCTGCAAGGGTGATGTAAGGTCCATCATGTTGATTCTAAGAGTTCTCTCTACCTTCTCTGCAACTTAAGGTCTGAGGGTTAATGTAACTAAATTAGAAGTGGTTGTTAATGGAGTGACTTCTATATTAACACAGGACATTACATATATATCAGGTTTCTAGGAGGGAACACTCTGATTCAAATATTAAGGGGTTCCCATTCAATCAGGCAGACTGACAAGGCATGATTGCAACATTTTGATTGAGAAGATAATGAATAAAGTCAGAGGGATAGGAGCAAGGGAACTAAGCTATGCTGGTAGATTGGTATTGATAAACTCTGTCTTTAATACTTTGCATAACTATTGGAGTTCTATTTTTTTTATTCCTCAAGGGGTAATTAAGAGCATTGAGAAAATTTGTAGGAATTACCTATGGCACGGGGAAACTGAATACAAAAGGGTTCCTCTGGTGGCCTGGGAAAAGGTATGTTTCAGCAAGAAAGAAGGTGGTTTGAATATTAAAGAAGAAGGGGTGTGGAACTTAGCTACTGTAGGTAACCTTGTGATTTGGGTTTACACTAAGGCATAAAGGCTATGGGTATTGTGGATTGATCATGTTTATTTAAAAGGTGCCGATTGAACTACTTATCAACCATCTCCTGATTCCAACTGGAATTGGAGAAACATTTGTAAGGTCAGATATGTTTAGGGTAATCAATGGCTGGCTGATGGCAAAGGTTACTCTACAAGTTCTGGTTATCACTGGTTACAGGGCACACACCCCCCTGTCCTATGGTATAAAGATGTTTGGGATGCATGAAATATACCTAAACATGCTTTTGATGGATGGTTAATTAAGAAACAAGCGTTGAACACAAGAAGTAAACTGTTTCAGTTTGGTCTTTGTGAAACGAATGCTTGTGTATTGTGTGAATTGGGGGAGGAAACTCATGATCATCTATTTGAACAGTGTGAGTATAGTTCCTAGATTATTGCTGGGTTGGAATAATGGCTACATATAAGGCTTGATACCAACCAGCTTTACTATTCTAAACTGCAAAAGAAAGTGCAAAGGATGACCAGGGTGGCCTATTCGTACAACATCTAGCATGAGAGGAATTCTTGTCACCTGGAAAGGAAACTGAGCAGACCTGACTTGCTCATAAAGGAAGTGAAGAGGATGGTGTATGCTAGAATCCTGGCTAAAATAGAGCAGCCTATTCTTACATTTGATATAGAGTGGTTAAATAGATTAGATATTCATATGTTGTGATTCTCTTAACCATGTGAACGATGTATCAGAATATGTACTCATTGCCTATGTTTGATTATTAATACAAAAGCTCACAGTTTACCAAAAAAAAAACGATAATCATACAACACCATATGAACTTATAATCAATCATACGGAGAACTGAGTAGGGAAACCCTACCTGACTAGCAAATCCGATCAACAAGCAACAACGGCGAGCTCGAATTGCTCCTCTACGAAATTCTCACCTAACATACATACACAACAATGCATACATCAAGATAAATTATAATTAACCCATTCCCCTTAATTACTCAATTTAGGGTTTACTTAGTCTTAAACAAAAGGAATAAACTTATTAGAGATGATAATTACATACTATGCGGTATTATTGTCCATTTGATATGAACTACCTCAGGCAACCAAGATGGTAACGCCCTTATTTATTAGGGAAGCTCTTGTTAAAGGCCCCTTGGTAAATGGGGAAGTTACATTTGCCTACCGCGGTTGTTCTGGGGGTTCCTTTATGGCCTTGATATGCTACAAATTAAGTTGCACATCAAGATTCAGATAGGGAAATATGAGAATCAAAACAACCTGGAAGTAAACGGAAACTCCCAAACACTTACTAATTCATTAACAAAAATTTGAAAAGAATATTGGTCATGGTTTCCTTTTCATTTTAATCATACCAAAACTTGTTCATGATATGAACTTTCCGGAAAAACAAATTTTTTTTGTAAGATGACACATCATTTTGACCGAATTCAAGACACTACACCACATGCTTTGGTAAATATCAAATCCTTAACACAGCAAGTAAAACAAAGAGAAAATTTTGAAACTTTTAAGAGTAATTTTCATGTGTATCGAGTATATGGGTGATTTTATGACATGATTTCCTAACTTAACTCAATGCTTTACATGTTTGCAAGAACTTAAGTTTCAAGAGACAATTAGGGTAAGGTCAAGCATTAAAACCAAGATCCGGGTATGTACACTACCCGTTTCGAAAATCTTGAGGAGAAATTTAAGACACATTTGCAATTTTCAGATCATACATGGCATTATTAGCCAAGTTTGAAACCTTATGAAGCAATTAAGCCATGTTCTAAGTGCAAAAATCAAAATGTGGTCATGTATACCATGTATATTCGAAAAATTGGGCAACATTTTGAAACGAAATTTTCGATTGAAGACAACATATAGCATTATTAACAAAGATAGTAGTCTTATAAGACAATTAAACCAAGTTTTATACATTAGAAAATAAAAATTATTTGGGCATGAATACCCTGATGGATAGCAATTGACATCAACCACACAACGATACTTATTCATGTTTGTATCAAGAACTTTCATTACTAGAGGAAATGGAATTAGGAACCGGCCTTACTCACGTTTGGTCCGGACCTCTCCACAGACCAGGGTTTGATAGCTTGGTGTGACAACCCACCCTTCTAAGCCAAAAATCTTTTAAAAGCACTCCGCTTACTGTTATAATGCCTGTATATATATTTATGTCTTGTAAATGATCACCTCTTTTACAAACAAATCCATGACGATTTTTTTTTAAAAAAAAATCTTGCAAAATATTTAAAATGTAAACCTTTTAATGGGCTAAATACTAAACTAAATCAAAATAAAACTTTTTTTATTTTTCTTCTTTTTAGTCCCTATACAAAAATCAAGACAACATAGTCATTGACCACACACGTTTCAATGGGCATCGCATTTTCAAAGTCCTTCTCTTTAAAAATAATCACTTACACGACATGAGTCAGCCCTCTTTCGAGTCATCTTTTGTTTTGAGTTTTGGTGTAGACACCTCAAATTGTCTACTAGCCTTACGTGTACCTGATGATGAGGCTAAAATTAAATGACTAATATGGAAATTAACATTGTGATAATTTATGACTCTTTACGCTTATTTACCGAAAAACTCTTATAATAGCCAAAAAAAACCATTAGCTACCACCTCCAGTCCACTTATACAACACATTTCATTATTCTTGATCTTTGACATGATTATGAAGATTAAGTCATTTTGTATGGCATTTTAATTCTCCATGCAAGAAGTGAGAAGCAATTCAGTTATCATGATTGGGTCATATGTTATAGGGACGTGTTTTTCACATACAGATTTTACTCTTTCACATACGTCTTTTACAATCATACCTTTGTCATTTTTTTCCACTCACTCAATTCCTAAACTCCCTTCCCTTCATCTCCCTTCGACAACCCCCTTCTGTCCAACCTTACTCTGACGACCCGTGCTCCAGCCCATCTCAACGTCTCCCTTCTCCGACTACCCTTGTCTAGCCACCCTACCACGTATCAATATTTCGATGACCATTACACACAGCCGATGTTTGACCATTACTTATGCTTTTTAATCCACTCGTTTTTCTGTTATACATCTTGCCATTTCGCTCAGTAGTCAKTACTACTCCCAATATTCTGAYCAAGTGTGCAGCGCAAGTGATTATGTGARAGTAGTTGTTTGATTATCTAATGTGAAAATGCACTTTGACGTGTTTGATTCCACTTTGCTTTCTACTACTTTGTTTGATTATCTAATACGCAGGACAATTGTTAATAAATGAAAAYGAACCACCCTTACACACCACTCCCTAACCACCATGTACTACCCAGAACCACCGCCCATCACCTTAATTATCGCACCTTCCACCTTCCACCAACCATAAACCCTAATTGATAAGCAAGTAAACATAGTAATTTCACAAATTGATAAACCCTAATAATTTCAACAAAACAAATTAATAATTGCACAATTAAATTACTTCACTATTTGGAGAATTATAATCCATTATTTAAGTTTTTAAAAAAATCAGATTCGATTTTAGGGCAAAAGGTACATATAAGACTTTATTTGTCTAGGTTTAAGAAAAAAAGGGTATGATATGAAAACTTAATAAAAAAATGTATGTGAAAGACTAAAATCCGTATGTGAAAAAGTAATTCCGATATTAAAATAATAACGATCTACAACTTGTACGGAGGACAAAGTAATTGGGCCTGACACCCACGTTTAGTCGCATATACATGCTTTGTCATAAGTAGACCAAAATACTACTTCGAAGTAAGAAATACTCCATGAGATAAACTTGCAATTATACTCCTAGACTAGAAAGGAACACAGGGCAATGTACGAAGTAGGAAGCTATGCATTTGGTATGACCAAGAATCCAAGGCAAGTCCATCTGATCGGACATACGCGTGAACCAAGGAAAAGTGATAGAGTTGGTTATAAAAGTCTTATCTCAATGAAACTCTTATCTTACGGAAACTACAATGTAAAGTCAACTTCTCGTCATCTTATGACTATATACCACCCGCATGGCCGCATACAAACACGGGAGGGAAGGGACGCATATACAAGAAAGACGAGATCCACAAATACTATCCGATAAATTCGTACTCCACCTACATTAAATCGTCCTAATTTCCATATAAGCGAATAAGAACCGTTAATTTACGACAAATTCAAAATTCATTCATAGTCAAGATCCACATAGGCCTGAGGGTACCAATATCAAATAAGTTTTATTTACTCTTTTTATTTCATTCTTTTATTTATTTTTTGTTTATTTATCGTATAATTTGTATATAAACTAATCGATCTAACTTGTCCTTGTAAATAATTTGTTCTTTTAACATTCTTTTTAGCCAATTTTCTTCAAATATATAATATTACAAATAAATAGTAGAGGCCGTCAGTTTGATGGGCGGTCCGGGTGCCTAACACCTTCCATGACCGTACCTTTATCCCCGAATCCGCAATCTTTGCTTTAGACCGGAGTGACGGAATAGTCCCCATTCCAGGGATCAAAAGGGGTTTTTTCCGTTAAACTTATTTTTGTATGTTTTTTTATCAAACCTACTTGCGATTCCTATTATCTACTTATTTTCGAAAGAGAGATTTTTTCAGGGATCTCACACTTGGGTAAGTATGTTTCGGTCAGAGCTTGATTCGTCATCATTTTCTATCTCAGTTCAAGATGTCTCAAGACGGTGAAGATCAAGGAAGTGTCAATGGTCAACCCAATTCTGATCCTGGTATAAATGAAATCTTGGCTGCCCTTCTTCGTCTTCAAGCTAGCCGGGATGTTGCCTATGATCGCCTAGAAACCATCGACAACCGCTTTGTCACAATAGAAGCCCGACTTCCTCCTACAGAAGGACCTACATCCCAGGGGATACCTAAGGAAACACCTGAGCTAAAGGATATTCCCAAAAATGATACTCCTGTATCTACTGAAGCAGAAAAGCATGTTCGCTATCTGGAATAGCAACTCATGTACCTCAAAGGAGACGACATCTATAGAGAAAATAGTCGAACTTATGAGGCAGTAAGCACCCAATTGCCTACTAACTTCAGCATGACTGACATTCCAAGGTTCAAAGGGCATGAAAATCCCATAAATCATATTCGAGCCTTCGAAGACTACATGTCCATCAAGGGCATCAAACCTGAGATGTTCTTAAGGATATTTCATTCATCTCTTGATATTATCCCTAAGTAATGGTTCTATTCTCTAGACCCTAAAAAGATCGCGACTTGGGACGATGCTGCAATTGAATTCACCAAGCAATACGCAGATAATGCTGAAAATCAGGTTAACATGTGCACTCTAGAAGTATTGATCCAAAAATGAAAAGGAAGGATTCACCGACTTCCTAACTAGATGGAGAAAGACTAATACACATCTTGTCGAGGGCCCAGATGAAGCTACTCTTGTGGAGAAATTCGTGGACAATCTAAAGCCTATATATGAAAACTACTTAAGACATAAAAATATCAAGTCTTTCAAAGACTTAACCGCGTCACAACTCGCTGAGAAAAAGCCACGCAAATGGTCACTACACTCTCTAAGTGGTCCACGATGCCAGAAGCCATCACAGTAGTCAATGGTTTAGTCCAACAAATCATTGAATTAGAAGACAAAATTTTGAAAGTAAAAGAGCACAACACCATCAATGATGTATGGGCAGTTGACGATGAAGATGTCGATCTTGCTGAACATCCCCTTATCAAGACCTCAGATCACGACGTCGATCACCTTACTCGTTAAGGTCAACCATATCAAAGCGTCACCCCAGGATAAGCAAATGGCAGTTTTCCTACAGGAAACCCTACTCAAGCAGATACGGATGACACTTTGGCTACGAAGTCGCTGATAAAGCAGCTGCAAAGAACCAAGGCTGATCTTTCTGTAACACCCCACGTAATTGAAGAGGTCTAGTGATAAGCTTAAATGATTAGTGCTTAAAGGGATTGAAAGTACTACTCATATCAACAAAGAGCACTTTCTTTTCTGGTTATCCATGCGAAAGAACTTCATAGTTAAGCGTGCTTGGCTGGGAGTAATCTTAGGATGGGTGACCTCCTGGGAAGGTTCCCGGGATGCGCACGAGTGAGGACAAAAATGCGCTGGAAAGGACCCGTGTTGATCTGTGGGCCATGTACACAGCCTGGAGAGCTATCATGAGTAACCGCTCCCGACCCA
>VHZZ01004548.1:10117-24809 GCA_009801015.1 Silene noctiflora | reverse complement strand
CATGCTCAAACTTATGTTGCCCCTGTTTATGACACTTTGGTCATCCGTTCATTATAAAAAAATTCAGTACCAGTAGACGTGGAGCAACGTGATCAATTTTCCATACAAAGTGTCAGGTAAAAGATAAGTGGTGTAGTGTAATTGTTGATGGTGGTAGTTATGCGAATGCAGCTTCAAGTGAGATGGTGTCAAAACTCGCATTGCCAACCACGGCTCATCCAGAACCTTATGCTTTACATTGGTTAAACGATGGTAAGAAGGTGCAAGTTTCCAAACAGGTTTGTGTGTGCTTCTCCATGGGTTCTTGTAGGGCTGAAGTCTTATGTGATGTGGTCCCTATGAATGCTTGTCAGATTCTTTTAGGGCGTCCATGGCAGTATGATCGAAGTGTGGTGCATAGAGGAAGAAGCAATGAGTACGAGTTGCTAGATCCAGGGAAAAGGATTGTGCTAAAACCTATGTCTTCTGAGGCTATACTTGCTATGCGTTTTGGTTGTAAGAAAAGTTTGAGTCTCACCATATTTGCAATGGAAAATAAGCTTGAGAAATATCTTGGCAATGATGAGTTACGGAGCAACCACATTGACCCTTCAATTGATTTCAATCTTTCACCTATTTTTGAAAATTATGAAGATGGGGAAGCGGTTGTTACAAAGCTTAAGGAGTCGTGTGTTTCATCGAATTCTAGCTATGAACTTGGTCTATTTGCTAATCCAATAGCAAGGGCAACCGAGTCTTGTGGCTATTTGTTTGATATTCAGGTGCAAAAGGATGCTACAACTATGGAGGATTCATCTTGTTTACAGTGCTTATTCAACAACGAGGATCGTGGTAATTTGTCTATGCTTGTGCACAGAGGGAGGTGGGGTGGATGGCACAAGGGAACCTCGAAGTTATGGAACAATAAGAAGGTAAGAGGCGTAAGTTTAAGATCATGTTTGTTTCTGATATTCATCTTCCTTTTAGCTCTCTTGTTTATGTTACTTGATCCGGGAGAATGAGGCTACATGAATTGAGCATAATTCCTTTTCAAGAGGGAGGGGATGATGCGAGAATGTTGCAGCTCAGCAACGAAATAAACAAAATGAACAGACTCCACTACTATTCAGTCAGACGCCAGACTCAGCTACGGTTTCAGCAATGCTTTCAGCATATTACTTGGGCGCCAAGTTTAATACTTGCTTGGGAAGCAAGTAAAAGTCGGTTAACTAGCTGTAAAACAGGTAGAGACAAGCTCTAGGACTGATTGTCATATCTTTCCTAATTTTATTAAGTTTCCTAAGTATTTAATTATTATCTTATTTATTTATTTCCTAATTCTAGAATAAGAATAATAAGGCAGTTATGTTGGCCTTAGGAAAGTCGTGTTTTAGGTAAGTAAGAGTTATGAGAGGCATGTACTAGCTGTTACCTTAGGATGATTATTAGTCGATTTTAGCTCCTATATAAGGAAGTCTTGTATTGTTATTTTATTTATTGTGAATTAATAAAAATTAAGTTAAAGCTTTTCCGTTTTATAAACCCTAGGTTCAACGCGTTTCGTTCCAAACCTTGTTTTTGTTTGATGGGTTTTCAAGCAGTAACACGAGTTATAATCAATAGGTCTTGATTAAAGTTCACCATTGGTTTAGTTATAGGTCTAGCTTAAGCAAATATCCCATTGGTTCGATTTATTCACATATTTCGAAGCAAATATCCTTTGATTTCTTTTGTTTCGTTTAAATATACAAAAACACATAAAAATTACGATTCAAATTACTTTCAGATAGTCCTTAAACCGTTCAAATCATACGAATTTCCACAATCAAACAGTTCCAGCTACTGTCGAGTTTAGTTAATTCCGCTGCAAACTCACGAGTTCTATTCTTTGAGTAGAATTCGTATCATGATTATAGTATTTATTTATGTTCGAGTTTTCCACAAGATGGAGTTTTTTGGAAAAGAGTTCCGAAATCCAAACGATTGATGCCATACTAATGAAGATTCAAGGGACCAAGGAGTTGGTTTCCGAAGTGTAATAGTCTAGTTAATTAGATTAGCTAGGTGGCTATATAACGATTTATTCTTTTACATGCATTCATGCCAAATCATCACAACATGCATTTTATTTTGTTGTTATCAATTTATGATTGTCTAGAATTCGCCTATTTAGTTCACTAAAAAGTGATAGACAATTAAATTGATAAGATCTCTCACATTTTAAAAATTGAGATTAGCCTTACTAAATAGTAACACCTATGAATCCCTTTGTCATTAGGGGTAGGCTCGGCTCACCGAGGTGCTTTCTTTTTACGTTGGGTAAGTAGGGTGATAAATGTTATTACACGCGAAATTTGGTTGGACTCAACAGAAAAAATATGGGATGTATCAACCCACCGATATTTGGTTCCGGGCCTAAAGATGGAATCTAAAAAAAATCCTTCGACCGAGAGTCTAATGTTAGAATCGGTTAAAAAGTTGACTCACCAAATTTGTATAAATATAGGATGTATCGGCTCACCGTACCCGTGTTTATATAAATATGGATCTTAGAATCGTTTATATAATTCAGTGGGAGATCATTATATAAATGCGAACTTGTTAAAATTGTTTTACAAGTAAAGTTTTTACGATACGTGTTAATATTCCTTTCATTCCATTTTGTAGTAATCATTATGGCTACATCTAGTCGAACCGCAAAAATCTCTAAAGATTTATGGCTTCGTTCATTTATGGACAAATTTACTTTAAACGCAAACGATAGTAATTTTAAAGCCTGGGAGGAAAAACTTCGTTTGGCCACCGCAAGGGATGACAAATTATGATACCTTACCGATCCCCCTCCCCCTGTACCGAACACAAGGACAATTGCCGCTGTGAGGGAGGCTTACGAAGATTTCCAAAGAGAATCCCTTGCGGCCAAGAAAGTCTAGATCTTTGCAATTGACCCCTCTTTGCAGCGAAAAATGCATTAAATTCCGTAATGCTCACGAGGTGTTCTCGTGGCTTTCAACCATGTTTTCTCAAGCCCCGAGAATACTTCAGTATGATGCCGTTTTCCGCTTCTTTGAGGCTAACCTCAAGGAAGGACAATCTGTGAGTTCTCACGTACTTAAAATGATTGAGTACGTGGAAACTCTGGATGGGTTGGGATGAAAGATCCTCGAAAATCTTGTGGTTGGCCGAGTGCTCCATTCACTCTCTCAAGTCAAAGGGTTTACCCAAGGGTAAATTATAATATGACTAACATGGAGAAAAGTCTTCATGAACTCCATTCTCTCCTTGTTCAAGCAGAGAAGGATATGAGAGTGAGTGGGAGCACGAGGAAGGATGTCCTTGCTATTAACATGAAGGGTAAGAAAAAGTTTAGGAGGAGTGTTGGTAAGAAGCCCGTTCAAGTTGAAGGAAAGGGGAAGGCTATTGCAAATAACTTTTCCAAACCTAAACCAAAGAAGGGAAATCCTGCCAAAGATCAATGTAAGTATGGTAGTAATATAGTACATTGGAGGCGTAATTGCCCCAAGTATTTGGATGATATTAAGGCTGGACGTGTGACGCCAACATGTAATTTCTCATCCAAATCTTTCATGATAGATATCAATTATGGTTCAACTACAACTTGGGTATTATATACTGGTTGTGGTTCTCACCTATGTAATCATTTGCAGGGACTAAAAAGTGTAAAGAAGTTAGCAAAGGGCGATGTGGACCTTCAGATGGGCAACGGATCTAGAGTAGCCGCCGTCTCCATAGGAACATATATACTTAATCTAACTTCGAGGTTACAATTGTATTTAAATAATTTTTAGTTTGTACCAATATTATAATATCAGTTTCTGTGTTAGGCACAGAAGGTTTTATTTTGTAATCAAGGACAAAAGTTGTACTTTTTCACTTAATGGCTTGGTATATGGCCAAGATGTTTATGTAAATGGTATATATATATATATATATATATATATATATATATATATATATATATATATATACTTGAAACTTCAAATGATGTTTATCATGTAGAGAATAAAAGCAAAACAAGTGATCCCGATAAAAATTATCTATGGTATTGTCATTTAGGACACATAAATGAGAAATGAATTAAAATACTAGTATCGACTGGTATTGTTAAACCATTTAATTATGAATCATATGGTAAATGCGAATCTTGTCTTCTTAGAGAGATGACTCATACACCTTTTTAGAAAAAAGGATCTCACAAGTGAGTTGTTGATTCTAACACATACGGATGTATGTGGTCCAATGACAGTCACTGCAAGAGGAAACTATCACTACTTTATTACTTTTACTGATGACAAAAGTAGATATGGTTTTGTCTACTTAATGAGGTATAAGATTGAAGCTTTCAATAAGTTCAAAGAGTTTCAAAATTAAGTGGAAAACCAATTGGATAAGAAGATCGAAACATTAAAATCGGATCGTGGTGGGGAGTATTTAAGTTATGAATTCACTGCTCACCTTTAAAGACTGTGGTATTGTATTTCAGTTAACACCTCCTGGCACACCACAATTAAATGGTGTAGTTGTGAGGAGGAATCAAACTTTATTAGATATGGTGTGTTCAACGATGGGTCAAATTGAGTTACCGAATTCATTTTGGGGATTTACCATTTTATCTTCCATACGCTCACTAAATCAATGCCCAACTAAAGCAGCCGAAAAGACTCCATTTGAGATATGGAAAGGGAAGGTCCCTAATTTGTCATACATGAAAATGTAGGGTTGCGATGCTTCTGTCAAGAGCAAGTCTGACAATAATCTAGCTCCCCGTTCATAAATATGTATCTTTGTAGGTTACTCGAAAGAAACTCGTGGTTATTCTTCTACAACCATCAAGAGAACAAAGTGTTTGTGGCTCGTGAAGCTGTCTTTCTAGAAAAAGAGTTTATTTCTAGAAGATAGAGTGAGATAAAATTTGAACTTGATGAAGTTCGAGAGCCACAAACAGAGGTCACAACACAGGAAGATTTTCCTTCTTCATCCGACTCGGTTATTGTTCATTCGGAACGTAGGAGGTCAGGTAGTATTAGTCGCCAGCCTGATAGGTATCTAGGAGTTATCGAGAAAGATGGTGATTATGAGGTGTTGCTTTTAGAAAGTAACGAACCTGCTGTAACACCCTCATTTATCCAAGAGCCTTACTTAGGTCTTCCTAGATAAATGAGTCTGTTACCATCTCGAAATGACCGAGGTAGCAAATAAAAGAGTTTAGCAAACCAAGGCAATTTAGATAAATTAAACTCAAATTTGTCTTGCAAATGTTTTTTAAAAATAAATACAAATACAACTCGCAGCGGAAAATTAAAACGTCGGAACTATTATTGAATAAACAAGTGATATAATTCTAGGTCGTCAAGTCAAGCACCGCGCACCTCCAAAGCTCCTAGCCTGCTAGTCTCAAGCACCTTCAAGTCTGCTCCCCATTAATGGTTCATAACAGGTGTTCACGAATACACTGTCAATCACGAGGTTGAGTAGGATAAATAAACAACATATGCCACATAATTAATTAACAGCTTTCACTTTCACAATCCACTGAGCTCAACCACATTATCCACCAGAGACATGGTCTGCAGAACCAGCCTGGGGACTTCCAATGCTCATACACACATTATCCACCAGAGACTTTGTCTGAGGCCGTCCAATATTCACACACACGTTTTCCACCAGAGACTATGCCTGGGGCCATCCAATATTCATACACACATTATCCACCATTGACTAAGCTTGGGGCCGTCCAATATTCATACACACATTATCCACCAGAGACTATGCTTGGGGACGTCCAATATTCTCAATCCAATTCCACAATTTACTCATATAAAATATGCATCACTCCAAAATAAAAAACCAACCAATATGCAACCAGAAATTAACATCCATCATCCATGTAATAACCACATGCCAATAAACACAAATTTCCACATCATAGTTGAGTAGTTTATCCTACACCGTAAGCAAGCAATCCAATGCGCAAGATAATCCAAATAACGATAAACAGCACCGTCAACAAACTCCGTCATCTAAACAAATAATTATTCAATATTAATTATTTATACTTTATTTATAACCAAAAATTAATTATACATAATTAATTATTATTATTTATAACTTTACGATATATAAAAACCCGAGTTAACTACAAAATATTAATTAACTTTACAAGTTATTATGAAAATCGGTTAAATTTAATTAGTTAAGATTAACCGCGTACACTAATAACGTAAAATAATTACATCACGAAAAAGAACAAGTCGCCATAGCAGCTATGAACGCACAAACACAATAAGACGTTATTCCTCACCTAACACAACACAACTTAACACCATACTCACGCCAAAACACCCTCTTATTGCCACCTCTGCCGCCACCCACAACGAGCACCACCACTGCCAACTCCTTCCTCTCATTACCGCCGTCACATCTATCACATTACCTCACCCACACACCCCCAATGCTGCCAGGAAACTCACGCCTTACTTCCCCTGTTCACGCAAAACACCCCACGCACTCCCTCCTTCTCACAACCATAAAATGAACACCCACACCACCTCTGGCCACCACCATAGTTACCACTGATCCACGGTGGTTCCAGGGGTGGTATAACCTCTTCCTCGAACTAACAAAACTACCGCAGGAACAACCCAACACCGGCAGCAACTCCAACAAGCAGCACCTCCCATGTTCACGTTTTTTCGACAACCACCGCCACCACAGAGTCGCCATGATCCAACCAACACTACCTAACTCTCACCGTACACGAAACTATGCTCGTCTTAAGCCTCGGCACGAAAACCACTATTTAAAGGTTAACCACTGCGTTAACACCAGTCAACGGCGGTCACGGGTGGTCATGACACCTAATGCTAGGTCACGATCAACAACGGTCAAAGGGTGACGCACTATGATTGAGTATACAATTAACACCAACTAGAACGGTAATATGCGACGGTCTTACCTTGTGTGCGAATAACGATGAAACGGTTGCTAGGTCTAGAACTCCTCCTTTTTTCAAATTCCAGATTTTTGAAGTCTGTCTATTAGGTTAGGGTTCCTTCCTTTTATAGGCTCGGTTAGGATATATTACTATTTTATTATTAAACCCGTCTCAACATATTGTATCATATTATCAAATTCCGACTCATAAGACTACTACACCCAGCAAACACACGGCCCAAAGCCCACATGCCATTAAGTCCAATTCCTGTCTTACTTATTTATTTTATTATTTAATTATCGTCTTAATTGAAATTATCGATTAATACTATTTTTATTATTTATTATTATTTAACTTTAAATTATTTATGAAACGTAAACTATTCATATAATTCATATTAAAATACGGGGTATTACAGTCTTTCCCCCTTAAAATGAACTTCGTCCCAAAGTTTACCCAGAAATGCTACAAAAGCCTCAACAAATATCAACACAATTGAGTACCATCTCAAATTATTATCATTGCAGAACAATTAACCATTTTATTATCAAACCATATCAAAAATGTATCACAAAATAAACTCATAACACGGAAGTGTATCTCAAAATAAATTTAAAACATGAGGTGTCACATTCTACCCCCCTAAAAATAAACTTCGTCCCGAAGTTTAGGAACTATTACCGTATTAAAACTACTACTAATTTAAATACTTATAAATAATAAAACTCGAATTCAACCAATAAGGTCTAGTTACCCTTCTCCCCTTCCCCTGTACTGTACTTGATGTCCCAAATGCTTTTCCTCCATTACTCTGACCAGCTCCATTGCCCTGATTATGGATGTAGCTCCTCTGGGTACTCCACTTCCCTGCATTTCTATTGCTTCCAATACTCGGTACTGGTGTTTGGTAGTTCCTCTGGTTTCCATTTCCATAACCTCCATTCCCATTTCCATTCCCTTGCTTGCCCAAATTCACTCTACAATCCATGATCTTATGCCCCAGATTACCACACCTGAAACAACTACCAACAAAATCTCCACTAACCATCGACCGACCACCGCTTCCACGGCTTACTCCTCCCACCGGTGCACTATTAGCAAAGTAGGAGCGATATTGGTTAGAATTTTGCTTCTTACTCCCAACATTCTTACTAGAAGACTCAGCCTCTCTCTTCTCATTCTTTTCCTTCTTATCCTCCTTCTCCCTCTTTTAGTTCTTTAACATTTCAGCAATTCTCTCAACCTGCCCTGCCCTCTGATAAATATCCTCCACCGTAGTTGGCTCAGCAGCTACAAGCCTTTTCGTAATATTGGTAGTCAGCCCCTTCTCAAATCTCATTGATAAAATTTCAGGACTGAAATTGAGATCAACAACATACTCTAACAACTGCATAAACTTGTTATGATAAGTCTCTATTGTCATATCCTCAGTCATCCTAAATGCATCAAACTCCGCCCTTATCTTACTCTTAACATGTTCAGGTATAAATGAAACTATTAAGATCCTCTTAAAACTTGCCCAGCTCACATACTCACTACCATTCTCCTCTGTTGCGGCCCAAATAGTTTCCTTACTCCTATTCCACCACAACCCAGCCTTTCCCCTTAGATAAAATGCAGTCTGGTCCACCTGAAGTTCCTCTAGACTGACAGGCTAATCGTATACCTACCAAAAAAACAAGTTGGTCACTAACTAATATAGCTAGGGAAGTCGGGATCGTATCCACAGGGAGACAACGATGCTTTAAAGGTCAACTAAAGTTTGTATGAGTAACTGATCTTGGGAGTTGATTTTTGTTTAACTAATATAAGAACAAAGAATTAAAATCAAGACAAATAAATAAAGGCAAGCCAATAATTAAAAGATCTAAAAGCAATATAGGAGGGGCAGCTAGGATTATCGATTAACCACGGTCAATAATATTCAAAAGCATAGGTTAGAGTTCGGTATAAAATACAGTTAGAAGGGTATTGAACAGTTCCTTTCAGTCTATTATTCCCCTAGAAATCTAATATAGCTTTCGCCCTAATTAGGTATTTCTATTATTCGCAACTAGTTCTCACCCAATACCAATCTTTCGATCTAGGTCAGGACTTAACAAAACAATCAACTGATCACATGCATTTAATCAATTAATTACAATAAAAAGAAGCGATTAACAATTCTAACACAATAAATATTGCAGATCTAAAATCCAAGAAACAACTTATTACGAAACCGTGGCTCCTCTAAATCCCAGCATAAGAAAATTAGCTACGCATATTGAAATTAACTAGATAAATAACGAATATGGCGATTGAACTAAACATGATGTATAAAAAAAGAAGCAATTTAATATAAACAACAAAAATAAAGAGAAGTCAAAGCAAAAGAAATAAAGCGAAAGAATTTAAATGAAGAACAAAGGTTTATTGATTACCGACGGAAAGAAAAATTCAAGTTTCAGATGCAAAAGTTGAGAGTAAAGTAATGTAAAACAAGTTTTTAGCAAAGTAAGTGATAACCTAAACCTGATTGTCTTTGCTCTTAAATAATAAGAGAGAGTGAAGCAAGCCTGAACTAAATGGGCCAAACAAATAAAACAAATCGTCTAACACAACAAGTTAGTCGATTAACCAATAGTGTCTGTCGATCGACTAACTCAACTGGCAAACATGTCATTTGACAAAGAGTGTTAGTCGATCGACTAAAGTAGCAGGTTAACATCACTTCAGCTCTTCATTCTTATCCACACGCATCCCGAGGCACCGACTTCTGAGCTCTGCTCCCACCAAGGACAATTGCACACTCCTATAGTCAGGTTTTGGCTCGTTTTCACACACTTGAGTCGACACCTACATTAAATACAAGACAACCTAAAGTATTCTGAAAAGACGGGAAATAGTATCTAGTCGCCACTAAAAAAGCATAGAAATGCGTGCCAAAACAGTATAGAAAGTATATAGTAGAGCGAAATGAAATGTTTAATACCCTTCTGACTGTATTTTATACCGACCTCTGACCTATGCTTTTGAATATTATTGACCGTGGTGAACCGATAATCCTAGCTACCCTCCTATATTGCTATTAGACCTTTAAATTATTTGCTTGCCTTTATTTATTTGTCTTGCTTTTAATTATTTGTTCCTAGATTAGTTAAACAAAAATCAACCCCTAAGATCAGTTACTCAGACAAACTTTAGTTGACCTTTAGAGCATCTTTGTGTCCCTGTGGCTACGATCCCGACTTCCCTAGCTATATTAGTTAATGACCAGTTGGTTATTTTTGGTGGGTATATGATTAGACTGTCAAATTTTGGCGCCTTGCCGGGGAGACGATGTTTTTCTATTTGTTTGATTTTTGTTTGTCTTTTGTCTCAAGAGACTTTAGTTCCTTGAGACTGTTCTTATCCTTTCCTCTAGTGTTTTTTTATGCCCAGGTCTCACAGGTCCGAGATCATTCCATACGACCCTGAACCAGAAAAGACTTTGCGGGCTAGACAAAATTTCTTCAGGGAAATCCGTCAAGTAGAAGACTTGAGTACGCTTGACTCAGTTTACACTAATTATATTTCTGAGACCCAGTCTTACGAAGAGAATACTCATATCTCGGTTACTGCTGAAATCATGGTTGACGACCCTCCACAAACCCTTGCATGCCATTCCGAACCTACCCTTGACTCCATTCCTAAGGGGTTCAAACTTCTCACCACTGACACTGGTACCTTCGAGATCCGTCCTTCCTATATCAACTTGGTGGAACGTAATATGTTTGGTGATAGAGCTAGTTAGGATCCTGCCAAGAACATGGAGAAGTTTGTTACTTATTGTTGTTCCATTCCTCTTACCACGGGTGTGACACAGGATCAAGTTAAACAGGTCCTCTTTCTATTCTCTCTACGGGATGGCGCTGCCGAGTGGCTTCGTGACATTGACATGGAAGCTCAGGGTATTACAGATTGGAATTCATTAGCCCTTGCGTTTTATAAGAGGTACTTTCCACCTCAGAAGACTAACGTGTTACGAAGCCAGATCACCAGTTTCAAACAAAGTCCCACAGAGAACTTTAATGAAGCTTGGGTTCGTTATAAATGACTAATCCGGTCTGTTCCTCACCACGGTTTTGAGAAATGGTACTTGTGGAACAACTTCTACAATGGGTTGTATGACGATCATCGGGCACTCCTAGATTCTTCTGCAAATAGGAGATTTCAGAACAACATCAACCATGATACTGCTTGGAAGCTAATTGAAGAAATCTCTACACATACAACTAAGTATGGTAATCTTAGGGGGAGTACGAGAGGTAATGGGTCAGATGGAGTTGTTGCAGCTCAATTAGAGGCTTTGACCGCCCAAATTGCCGAGTTAAAGACTTCCATGCTATTGTTAATCGGGAAATCAGCAGACGGTCCATGCTATTGTTAAGCGGGAAATCCCTTGTAAGAGATGTGGTACTAATGGTCATGTTGCAGCTGGATGTATAAGTACAATAGAGCAAGTTCATGCCTATCAGTCTTTTAAGCAAGGTAGCACGTACTCTAATTTCTACAATGTGCAAAATCCTACCCCACCGCCGAGCAATTCATATGTCATTCCTCATAATCGTGGTAATCAACCACAAGGGAACCCTAATAGGCCGCCTCAGCAGCAGTTTCAACAGATGCAACATCCTCCTCAAGCTCCAAGCAATGATATGTCAGAATTTAAAGCCATGTTACAACAACAAATGGTGGCTTCACAGAAGCAGGAGGCTCTAATTACTCAGTTGTTGGTTCACATTAAAATATTGGCTAATCAAGTTGTTAAGTTATCAAGACAAAATTCAAGTAGGCAGCCGGGTACCTTGCCATCTCAGCCTAATAAACCTCATGAGACCGTTAACGCTATTAACCTTAGAAACGGTCTTACTTATGACGAACTAGAATTGCCAAAGGACAGTGAGTCGGTAAGTATTGAAGACTTAGATGTTGATGTGGATGTTGAGTGTGTTGACAAAGCTGCTGTGAACTCAGATAAAAGTCAATCGACTATTACTGTTGAAGACAAAAGTAATGAGGAGACTGTTGAAGTGCTAAGTCGATCGAATATTAACATTGGTCGATCGACTATTTCTGATGGCGAGACTGTTGAACCGTCACGTATTATTGATAGAACGTCTTCTACTACTTATAAGACGCCCATATCTGATAAAGGGAAGAAGAAGGCTTCCGAGCAACCTATTGTTATCCAAGTTCCTTTTTCGAATCGATTGAATAATATAAAGGTTGGGAAGCAGTTTGGTAAGTTCATGGAGATTGTCAACAATCTTCAGGTAATTGTTCCCTTCACCGAGCTCATCACCCAGGTACCCTCTTACTCTAAATTTATGAAAGACATTTTAAGTCGTAAGATAAGTTTCAACGAGGTGGAGACCATTGCTTTTACAGAAGAGTGTAGTGCACTCCTACAAAACAAGTCTCCACCTAAATTTGCTGATCTAGGTAGTTTCTCCATCCCATATTCTATAGGCTCTCATGCTATAAACAATGGTTTATGTGATTTGGGTGCCAGTGTCAGTGTCTTACCCATATCTTTAGCTAAAAAGACAGGTTTAACTGAGTTTAACTGCACAAATATAACCGTCCAGATGGCAGACCGTTCCTTGTCGCGTCCATTTGGGATCTTAGAAGATGTCCCTGTGCGGGTTGGGAAATTCTTTATACCCGTTGATTTTATTATTTTAGACATTCCTGAGGATACCCATACCCCTATTATCTTAGGGAGACCATTTTTGCACACTTCTGGTGCAGTAATTGACGTATGAGCGAGGACTCTGACATTTAAAGTGGGGGGGGAGGGGGTGAGAAATTGACATACACCCAGTCTGGTATTCGTAGGGCACCTATGCAAGTTGTATTTTGTCATGTTGTTTCCCTTGTAGAATCTGACAAGGTATCCGATGTGACCCCAGTTGAGTCGTGATTTGCTGTTACTATTACTGTGACACCTCCGCCCCGTGTTGGGAGCAAGATAGAGGACCATGCTTTTGTTTCTCTTTCTGCAGGACATGACAGGTTGAGCTCCCAAGAGGACTCAGAGGTAGACTTGATGCATTGGGTGTACTATTTAAAGCTGGAGATATTGAGTATGGCGAAAGTATTGAAGATTCCAAGCCACATGCAAAGAAGGAGCGCCCGAAGGCTAACTATAGTGAGATAGCCTATACGACAGTATGCCCTTCTATTTCTGAAAAAAAGGAAAAGTGGTGGCCTAAGTTGAAGATCAAGAATTTAGAGGGTACTTCACTCGGTCAGCAGCCATGTTGTGGACTGCTTAATTGTTTTAGCAGATGAGGTGGCAAAGGTCGAGCGGGACCATATAAACCAGCGCTGACCGGGAGGCAACCCGGGTTGTAAACATCTTGTACCTTAGGAAAATCATTTTATGCGTGCTTTTGTTCTACTTAGACTTGTTTTATTTGTGTTTGTTTTAAGACATTTTGGATGAGGGCTTTGTATTTTTGTGTGTGGGAATTTTCTGTGTGTTTTCAGGTATAATGCAGTGGACGCAGAATCACGATGGTCAAAGGAATCACGCACAAAAGAAAAAAAATTACGTCTGACCGTGAAACTTGTCGATCGACATTTACTTTTTGTCGATCGACTAGTCTCATATTTGGGGACATTGGTTTAGTCGATCGACACTTACTGTTGTTCGATCGACCAAACCTAGCTGTTTAAAATAATTCGCACAAGTGAAACCAGTCGATCGACCGACACTGTTGGTCGATCGATTGGAAAGGAGGACAACGCTGAGGCAGAGGAGCGGTTCCGGGCTGACTTGGCTAGAGGTACACGGGCCCGCATGGAGGAGGACGATTCCGAGTTCGTTCCCGACGACGACTAGTGGCTACTTGCCACGACCTCCGCTTGTTGTTGGATGGTTTGGGGAGACCCTTGCTATATCCGGTGAGCTCCTTTACTCTACCATTTTCATTTCCTTTTGTTTGTTTATCCCTCTCCCCCGTATTACACTGCTGCGGTTGTTTGCCGAACACAATGAGGGCATTGTGTGATTTGGTTTGGGGAGGGTATGCTTTTGTCTGTCTGCATCCATCTGCATTTTTCTTTCATTTTAATGTTTGCATGTTTATTAAATTTATGCTTAAAAAAAAAATTAGCATGTTTAATTGTGCACTTAGGTCGAGTAGGAACAGGTAGATTTCAATGATGACATTGCTTTACATTTTGTCTGTAAGCCTAAGCCTTGCTTAATTAGCGCTTCTATTAGTATAACCAATGCATAATATACGAGCTTTTTTTTTTTTTGATGAACAAATAGACTTGACTTAATATTGGCAACCTACTCATAATTTCTAAGCTTTAGAGCTTCCATAAACGATGACATTCATGATCAGTTTCATCTAGTATTTAAAACATTATAAAACCTCCAATTAAGAAAATGTGTAGTCGACTGTATCCTAACTTATCCCTGCTTTGGTCTCCCTATATTCATTTCTATTTCTCAACTATCATAGGTTAAGAGTTTATTAAGCACTTATATTGAACTTTGGTAAAACTCGCGTTTTCAGAAATCAAAATCAAGCTGTAAATTTYAAAAATCACCATTAAATAACCGTTAAACTTTTCTTTGAGTTTTTGTACTTTCCATAAAATATAGAGAGTTTGAAATACATAAGAAAAAGAATCGAGTTCAAATCTGTTGAAGTGAGTGTCCTCGACAATAATGCGATCACATTAGTAAATCTCACAATAAGAATACGTTCAGGGATAATC
>VHZZ01004546.1:71282-88000 GCA_009801015.1 Silene noctiflora | reverse complement strand
AGTTGACCAAATAAACGAATTATCCCTTACGTATTCTTATTTTGAGATTTATTATGTGATCGCACTATTGTTGAGGACACTTACTCCAACAGTCCACCCCGTAGCTATAAAACACACCGCTATCATCCCCTGGACCTCTCCACTACACTGGCTGGGCCAAGTTGGTCCCCACATCCTGGAAAATGGTCATCTCATGTAGGTTCCGGAGCACCAAGGTGTTCGACACTCGCTCCATGAGCTCACTCACCTACATCTCATGGTTATACGAAGGTGGATAGCCGGGGTACTGGTATTAGGGCGGTCCCTGCTGCAGAAACGGTGGTCCTCTGACCACTTCCCTAGCTCTTCGGGGTCCTCTACCCTCCCTAGGCACCTAGTCCTCTACCCTAGCATGATCTCCCCTAAACGGCTCTGGCAACTCTATAAGGAGGTCATCGATGATCACGTAGGTCTGGGGTGGAAGGTCGGCCTCCTCACTATTGGGTGCAGCCTCTGCTAAGGGCTCAGTCACAGGAATATGAGCCGCGCCTGGCACCCTCATCCAACTCCTACCCCTCACTCTCCAAGCCAAACCTCCACCCTCCAACACTCTCAACCACTTCTGTTGTACGAAGTAGGTCTTATCCAAAGTCGGGACAACGGTACTCATGGGTTTGAGAGCAGGGGAAGCCTCAAAGTTCGTCAACCTCTCAACCAACCGGGTGGCTATAGCACTGCAACTGAGATGGTGAGTCGAAAACTGGGCCATCAAAGCCAAGCTAGCGCACACTATCGCTGGTGCATTATAGGCCCAACGCTTCGCTCGGGTGGGGTTAAGATAAGAGATCAACAACATAACCTCGTGTGAGTTCAACTTACTCACATCCTTCCTACCATACAACAAACAGGTCAAGGCTCTGAGGAAAATCTTCAAGGTCATGTGCTGGACATCGTTAATCAGCATAGCACTAGTGGTAGGGGCAGCTCTACCAGTGAGCGAGGGTAGGAAACCACTAGCTTCACTCTCAATCGGGACATGCCTAAGATACCCCTTCTTAGGCCGAGCAAACCTAAGGTGGTCAGCAAACTGGTCCATGGTCAGACTAAAGCTAGTATGTAGACTACTCGATCGAGTGGCCTCTACTCGATTGAGTCACTGGACTACTCGATCGAGTAGCCCACGCTAGATCGAGTTCCCCGAACTCAAAGGTGTTAAGTCTTAAGGTCTGTTCTAACAAGGATCCCAAGGTCAAACATGCGTCTAAGGTCAGTCAATGGGTCCCTAATAGGACGGATATTACACTTTCGAATGTGTTTGTGACGTAGATTCGTTGTTCATCTCTTGTAATTTATTTTCTTTCATTTGTTTTCCTTTTTTACATGTAAATAAATATAAATCTCCACTTTGACCCAATTGAATGCTAAATTATGCGTCAACCGGCTTAGTTTAATTCACATGTTAGGATTAAAATATTGTTTGCTGCATTGCATGCATAATTTAATAACATATCGAGTATAAATGATATTACCTGATCATTAGTAGAGGCCGCTATCGAGGCGGGCGGGATTAGGTGCTCTAATAAGAGCTTCCTAGTACGTACCCTCACCCCTTACTCAGATATCTGTGAACATCAGTGTTTATTGGCAACGCGAGAGTGATTCTAGACATGGAATGCTAAGGGCAACGAATTTTTTGGTGTTCATTTCACTTTGTGTCTTGACATGACACGAAGTATTCAAACGGATCCAATTATCCACAAAAATTGTTGGCGACTCCACAAATGCAGGCTTGTTCAAACCATTTGATGCGTGCATATTCTATAGACTTTACGGTCCATATTTGCACGCATTTCTATGCTAATTAAGTGATTCATTGTCGCTTTATSCCCCGAATATGCTACTTTGTGCTTCTATTGTCATTTTGTAGGTACAAGGCAAGAAGTAGCTGAAATCAAGCCTTAAACCGTCTCAAGTACGCGTAATTAGGAGATGGAAATTCCGGACCGGTTTTACTTGCATTGGGAAGCGCGAATTTGGTCAAATATCGTCCCAAAAGCCAAGTCAAGGGTCGATACAAGAAGTCAACACGAGGCAAAGAAGAGGAAGACCTCGATCGAGCTGTCCTGTGCTCGATCGAGGGATTTTATGCTGGAGATTGATCGATCGAGTTACTTCTATACTCGATCGAAGAGGCTTTAAGGAGAAGTCCTCGATCGAGAGGAATTGTCCTTGATCGAGGGATTTGCTTGAATAATTTTACTCGATCGAGAGCTTATTGTTCTCGATCGAGTAAGTTTTGAGTCGTGGGCTTTGGTCCGTGACGCAATTAGGTTAAATTATGTTTTAAGTTTATTATAAAKAGGATGATTAGGTCTCTAATCAGAGGGATCGACGGAGGAGGAGGAAACTCCATACTTCGCCGCTTTGCTTTATTTTCTGGATCCGAACCTTGTAATCATTCTTGAGCTTTTAATCGGTACTTAATCAATCTTTAATCTCCTTTTATTCTCTTTCTCTTTCTCTTATGCTTTGTTAGTTATGTCAATTTCGCGTAGCTAAATTCCCTTGCTAAGACTTAGGGGATCCATGACCATGTTAGATTAGTAATCGCCTTATTAGGTTCGTTGCGCTTATGATCTATGTTGTTATCGTTGCATTTAATTGCTATAGCCTAATTGAGTCGACGCAGCTAGACTATAAACCGTAGTAAGCCTTGACCTAGATCGAAAGATTGGAAAGGGTGAGACTCGTAGCGAACATTAGGGCACGGTAGTGAGAGCGAAAGCTAAGCTATTTGTGTTTTAGGGCGAATTAAGGACCGAAAGGTGACGTTCGTTACCCCTTAGATCTATTTGCTTTGACCTTAGACCTAGATTGCTAGACTAATTAATCATGGTGAACCGACTGTCTTAGCTATCTCTCTTCCCTTGTTTTTCTCTTATTCTCTCTCTTAATCTCATAGTTTAGTAAACAATCTTCAAACCCCCGTTTTGTGATTCAATAAGCGAACCGAAAAACAGATATCTTGCCTCCCTGTGGATTCGACCCGACTTCCCTAGCTATATTAGTTTAGGCCAGTTGGTTTATCTTTGATAGGTACACGACAGACCTACCACCATTCACCGGTTTCAATGCCTTTCAAATCGGTAACGGCCCATGACGTGCTTTGTCAACACAAAATTTTGTGGGAGAAGTATCGCCGCCTCAAACTTCCGAAAAACGCGCGGGTGCATGCGGTGCGGGTGGCCCATGTCCACACATATGATAATTTCCGATCATATGGGGAGCATTGCCTTGATAGGTAGCTTGTGCATACTTACACTTGGAGGCTTGGGAGCGGTCCTCTCTTTAGCGCGTCGTCACTTTTGATGTCTTAGCTTTTTGACACTATTAGACTCCATTTGTTTTATTTGGATTTGTATATTTGGGATCGTATTTAGATCCCTGGATTTGTAATTACTTAACTTATGTAATGTTAAAACTTATCTATTTAAATTACTTTTATCTCGTATGTTCGCACTACAAACTTGGGAAACCAAGCCATGTGACACTCTCATAGGTTAGTACGGTCTTAAAGAAGGCCTCTCGGCTTTTTGGGGTGTTACACACACCCTGAGCTCATTATAACACCTAAGGTAGCTCCAATTTATAGTAAGGCTATGTTTGGCAAGGTGAATAATGAAAAGGGTATAGTCATATCTCCTTAATCAAAGTAATCCTATAATACTACTAACAAATAGCTAGCGGTAAGTAGGGTATTGTATGTATGGAGAGGTGGTAATAATCTAGTTTGCTAATGTAATAATTTGTCTTAAGGTAACAATTTCGTGAAGGTTGGTTTGTTTATTTCTATAACTAATTGCAATAAAGTAAAGGATAATTTAATAATATTAAAGAGTCGATCTAGGGATCAAGTTCACTAGGTCAGTTATCCGGGGGTGTGATTTAACTATTTGAAAGAGCAATTATGTTGTTTAAGGTCATATGTTTGGTCAATTCTAATATGGCCTTTAGATCTAAACTTAACATGCAGTCGATATAATTAAGTTAGTCTATTCAATTGTCGTACGCTATACTTGTCTTAACCCAGTCGGTGAAAATCCAAGTTTGCAAGACTAATTAACTAATCCTGGCCAATAATTAATTGACTAGATTAAAGAGAACAATTGAACAACAACTAAAAGCAATTTAACAATCGATTAATTAATTAAACCCCCTTCTAACAACCTATATCCCTTTTAACCCTAAATTATGAAATTAGCTACTCATACTAATAATAACAACAACAATAAGGTGAAGGAAAAATATAATTTAAAGGATGAATAAGATGAAAAAAGAAAGCAATTATGAAACTAGAACTTGAATTAATAATAAATGAGGAAAGATTAACAAGTACCGTAAAATAAATATGTAGATACGAAGAGTAATAATAGCTAAAATAAACTAGGAGTTTTTGATGTAAATAAGGCGTAACCGAATAAAGAGGCCCGAATTTCCTATTTATATTACAAATAAAGCGACTTAAGGAAAGTTCCGTAAAAGTCTTCAGCAATTAAGATCCTCGATCGAGTTTTGCCACACTTGATCGAGGACACTCAAATCGATCGAGTTGAGTCATAATCGATCGAGGATACTCTGAATCTCAGCTTATCTTCGTGTTTTCTTCACTTCTTTCCGTCTTTCTTCCTTGGTTCCCCTGCCATTGTCTTAATACTTCATCTTGTCGACTCCGCGGTGCTTATTACAATCCAATTGTACCTAAAATGCACGCAATCTACATTAAAATACCAAAAGGTGGAAGTATTGACATTCCAGCAATAACCCTCCTAAGTGGTCTGATGTTGTCAAACCTAAAAACCAGATTAGTATGAGCCTCTTTTATCATAAAGAAATTACTAGCTCTTCAGAAATTTATGTTGAACCGGAAGACTTTCAGGATGAACTAAAACTATGGAAATTCACCCTCATAGGTAATGTAACTAACCTTAAGCCTTCCCTTAAGCAAGTAATTGATTTTGTTAATAGAAATTGAAGATCCATTGCTAAACCTATTCTTTAGTACTTCAAAAGGGGATGGTTCAGTTTCAAGTTTTCTACTGAAGAGAAAATGAATAATGTACTGAAAGGTATCTTTTTTTATTCTAAAACAATGGTCCACTTCCTTCTCCGCTGCCATGGATAGGGTTTCCATAATTCCCATTTGGGTAATTTTCCCTGGTCTTGATCCATATTTGTGGTTTCCTGTTGCCCCTAGAAAAATGGCTAGTAAAATTGGGAGGCCAATGTTTGTTGATATGCCTAGAACATGCAAAGAAAAGTTGCCCTTTGCTGGGGTTATGGTGGAAGCAGATATCTCTTCCCACCTCCCTGAACTTGTCTCCCTTATAACCCTTTTTGGACCTTCTGAACAAAGGATTGATAATGAATGGAAACCTCAATTTTTTTTTCAAAATGCAGGAAAATGAGGAATCAAATGAGGACCTGCAAAAAGAACAAAACAAAAGTTCAAGTTCCTATGTAGCATCTAAGGAAAATTTTAAAACCTGTCACAAAACATGTGCCACTGGAAACTAACTCTTGATTGATAGGTGGTACCTCTGTGGAATTAGATATTCAGGATGGTCCCTCAAAAAAAACGAGTTCACCTCCTAAGAGGACCACTTCCTTGTCTAATGCTACTGAAATGCATCCAAAAAGCAGCAAGAAGGATCAGGTGCTTAGGACTGAATCTCATTAAACTACCACAGTTACAACTTAGAATAGATTTCACTCCCTTTGTGAGAATCATGAGGATGAACCTGTAAATGGTTGTTTTGACATTCTTAATGTTCAGAATCCAGTTATCAATACTTGTTTGTTAGGTGATACCTCAGCAACTCTGAGTGAGAGCGCAGATCAACTAGGTATTAGGACAGGCTCGGAATGTCTTAGACTAGGCCAAAAACCCTCTGCTGAGGTGATGAATCTTCTCTCCAAAATGCTTAAATGCACTCATAATGCAACAAGGAAGATCATAAGAATAAGGCTCAAACAATCTTGAAGAGAGACTCGTCTTCTGAATATATGCATCTCCGTATTAGAATCCTTAACACTGATGGGTGAGTCTCAACTAGTTAGGAGATTCTCAATATATTCAGATAAAAATGAGCTTAATATGAAGAATGCAAGTATATGGGAGAATGAACCTCTTGACAAAGTTAATGAAGATCTCAACTTGGAACATTAGAGGAGGTAATGACCCTCTCAAGCAGGAGGAAATTTTACATTTTATGTAGGCTAATAAAGTAGACATTCTAGGTGTCTTTGAAACTAAAATGAAAAGGAAAAAAGCTGAGAAAATTATTATTAGTAAATCCAAGGCTTATAAAGTTCTTTGCAATTATGATTTTCAAAATAATGGTAGAATTTGGCTTATTTGGAGCCCTATAATAACTAGCACATGCTCAATTTATCCACTGTGTTGTCACTCACCAAGCTACTTGCAAGTATTTCTATGTCACTCTAGTCTATGCTAGCAATGATGTTAGGGTTAGAAACAATTTGTGGGGAAATTTGGTTACTATTAGTGCTTCAGTTCATAAATGGCTGATACTTGGTGATTTTAATGTTGTGAGGGATGTTACTGAAAGAATTAGTAACACTCCCCCATCCCTTACTGATATTTTGGATTTCAACTTTGGTCTCCTCAAATGTCAAATGGAGATTTAAATGGCACTAGCCGTGACCTCACTTGGACTAACAAACAGGAAGTTGGGGCTAGAGTTTGGTCTAAACTAGAAGAGTTATGGCTAACTCATCTTATCTTAAACATTCCCCTGCTACCTCTGTTGCTTTACTTCCTCCAAGGCTATCTGACCACTCTCATGTCCTTGTCACTGTCGTTGATGATAAAGTTGTTGGGTCAAAATTTTGATTCCTAAATTGTTGGATGGATCATCCTGCCTATCACTCCACTGTTCAAGATACATGGTCACAGCCTGTTACAGGTTTCCACACCTTTAGATTTTTCACACGGCTTAGGTTTGTCAAAAAGGGCTTAATCATGCTTCATAAGAACAATTTTAATGGGATTGGTCTAAGAGTGAAAAAGGCAAAACAAAAGGTGTATGCATGTCAAGAATCTTTATATAATGCTCCTATCTTTGGTCCTCTTATAGAACAGGAAAGGGATCTCCTATCCAGCTATATGAATATGAGAAAAGGTGGACTTAACTTTCTTAAGCAAAAAGCTAAACTAGATCATATAGCCCAGAATGACTCCTCCTATAAATATTTCTATGCTAGAATTAATGGCAGGAAACACCAGTAGATGATTGGCCAAATCAAAGACAAGGATGGTGTGGATAGATATGGTTTGGATGATGTTGTAGCTGCATTTAATAAGTAGTACCAGAGTCTCCTTGGTAATTATAGTCCTATTCCTCCTTTAGATATTAACTTCATCCAAATGGGTGCTTGTATACCAGATAGTAACCTTGTTGATCTTATCAAGCCCATTGATGACGCTGAAATTAAATCTGCAATGTTTTCTATTGGCTCAGACAAGAGCCCTGGACCAGATGGGTTTCCATCTGGGTTTTAAAATCTTCGTGAGATATTATTGGCCCTAATGTTTGTAAGGCTATTCAGACCTTCTTCAGGACTGGTAGGATGAGTCAACAAGCTAATGTCACTCTCCTCACTCTTATTCCGAATAATAAAATTAGCAATTCAGTGATGGATTTCAGACCTATCGCATGATGCATTACCTTCTAGAAAACAAAAGCAAAATTTTATCAACTAAACTCCAAAAAATCTCCCTCTTATCATTGGTCCTGAACAAGCTGCTTTTATCCAAGAAAAGACTATTTATGAAAATATTATGCTCTCTCAATCCTGGGTCAAAGGTTATAGCAGGAAATAACTCACTCCAGGTGTCTTATCAAGGTTGATATTAAAAAAGCCTTTAATTCACTCTAATAGGTCTTTATTAAAAACATGTTGACAACTTTGAAGTTCCCTAACCAATTTATACATTGGATCATGGGATACCTCTCTAATTCTTAGTTTTCTCTAAAACTTAATGCTTTTATCCATAGGTTTTTTTCAAGGTAAAAATGGCATTAGACAAGAAGATCCTCTTCTCCTTATATCTTTGTGCTTAGTATGAAAATTTTATCTAGATACTAGAGGAAAATCTGCAACTAGCCTCTAGTCTCTTTTCACCCAAAATGCTCTAAATTGAGATTGACTCACCTCATCTTACTGATGACCTAATGGTTTTCACTTAAGGCAATAACCTTTCAGTTAAAGTTGTCCTCAACACCCCTAATAGTTTCTTTGCTTGGTCTGGACTGCATGCCAACCTTGACAAGACTGACATTTACTTTGGGGGAGTCTCTACCAAAATTAAAATTTAGATCTTACAGGCTACCAATTATTCTAAAAGGGATTTTCCCTTTAGATATTTTGGCCTCCCATTAAACACGGTCAGAGCTACTATGGACATGTATGGAGTGCTAATAAATAAAATCCAAAACAATGTGCAACATTAGTCTACAAAGCTGCTCATATCTTACTCTGGTAAAATTGAGCTTCAAAACTCTTTTATTTTTAGGCTTGAGAACTTCTGGTGTGCCAGTGTTTTCCTCCGCAAAAGTGTTATATAACATTAATAAACAAGATGCGAAAGGACTTCTTCTAGAACATTGAGGATGGACAAAGAAAATGATATATAAAAAGTGGAAGAGAATTTTCTCTCATTGGATAGAAGGACGATTTGATGTCAGGGAATTGCTTTCCTGAAATAAAGCAACTTTAGAGAAATGGGTTTGTTAATTGATAATAAACAAGCTGGTCTTTGGTCTAACTGGAACGAAGCTTTTATCTTCCCCAATATAGACATTCAAGCAAATCCACAGTAAAGGCCACTATTCTGAAAGCTTAAGGAGCATTCTATCTATCAAAGATGAGATCCTTACAAGAACTGGTTTCCTAGAACATGCTACATACCTGTTAGCTTTATGGATTAAGGGAGGTAAATTCAATACAAGTACTACTTATAACTGGTTTAGATAAGCCCACCCATTCTTGCTTGGTCCAAGTTCTTAACACATCAGTGTATCATTCCTAGTCATGGCCTAATTGCATCTCTACATGTCCAACCCAAACTCAGCACAGTGGATAACCTAATTAAAAAAGGAATTACCATAGTAAATAGATGTATTCTTTGCAAGTCTAATAATGAAACACATGAGCACCTCTTCTATGAATGTTCTTTCTCCAAGCAGTTATAGAATGCTATTCTGCAATGGATATCAATACCATGATGGAGTGATGATTATATAGCTAAAATTCAATGGAGTGGCAAGTACAAAAACAGAAACCATGGGAAAAATGCATGGTTCAGATGTTGTACTGTTGTTGTTGTAATGCTCCCGTATTTTTGAGGTTAGACACTTGATCGAGTGGCGAGCGGCGAGTTGTTATGTCGTGAAAGTGGCTGGAAGTTTTAGGGAGCTTTACTCGGTCGAGTGGTTTGAGGGCACTCAACCGAGTTGAGCAGTTCAGCAGGTTTGGTTGATATTCTTGTTGAATAGGATACCCCACCAATACCTAACCTTTTGATTTGACCAACGCGGATTTTGCGCGCCGAAGAGATGCCAAAGAGTCAGCACTATCAGAGACAATCCACCCTCTTCTTCATTCCCTTTTTTGCTGGTACAAAAACCTCAACTGAAGCCTTCCCCCGCCCTTCTCGGGGTCGTAGAAGAGCACAATGTTCCGCCGTTCCTATGCACACGAAAGACGAAAGAGGTACAATCATAATATTTTGTCTTAAGCTCTCTTAATTAGTTTCAAAACCTTAATTATTCGTCTAAACCTTCCCTAGTCTTATTCTAGAATCCTAAAGACTTTTGAGAGAGATTAAGAAGTTGATTGTCCATCCAAAGGCTAAGGTTCCTTGCGTGATTCATTCTTAATTCCTGTCTGTGGTAAGTTTCGATTAATCGGTAGTTCTATCTTAGCAATTTCCATTTAGACTTGACCCTAGGATTGGAAAATTGGGGGGGGGGGGGAGTTGTTGCTTAGTAATTGAATAGGATCTATAGTAATTTTATGCAATTATTGTGTGTAGGTGACGGTTTCATAAAAGATCGATATTGAATTGCGTGTTATTGATTGCGCTCAGATTTGTTAAGGTAGTGTTATTCTTACTCAACTTTTAGTTTGTATGTTTAATCTTGTTTTTGATGATGATGGGACTGATTGTGTTGTTGTTGGAAATGATGATCGAGATTGATGAGATTGTTGTGATTGTTGATGAGGGGTCAATATGGGTGATTGACTCCGTCTCGGGATCGCCTCTTTTGTACCCGCCACAAAAGGGATGTGCACATAAATGATCATGGTTCTCCGTGACTTGTCATCCTAGCAGGCACGAAATGACTTGTGATTCGTAGCAAGCACGGGATGGGGTGTGATCCGTAGCACACATTAAGATACATGACTTGTGATCCGTAACAAGCATGAGTGAGGTGGCATGTGATCCGTAGCATGCACCTGGTGACTTGTGATCTGTAGTAAGCACCGTATGACGTGTGATCCGTAGCACGCACACTAATTGATGGTCGGATTGATGTTGATTGTTTATCACATACTACATTTATGAGTTGTTTGACATTTATTTCCATTTACTTCCGTTGTATTGATTTCGGGATTTTGGTATTTGATTTGTAATCAGTATTTCATTAGGAGCTTTAATAAAGTTATCAAATTGTTCTTTATTGTTGATTTGATATGTATTGTCTCGGGTAATCGAGATGGTAATCCTATTTACTTGGGAATGTCTTACTAAAGACTCTGGGTAAATAAGAGTGTTACAATTGTCATCCAGGGGATTGGCAAGAGAGGAATAATAAAACCTTCAAAGGGATTGAGAGGCCTTTTGACTCCATTCTTTATAAGGTTTGACTGAAATCAGCATTCGAATTTTAAGTACAGCTAAGAAGACACACTATAGTGTCTAGTATAAATAGGACTTAGATTTTGTTCTTTGTCTTTAGGGGCTATTATCTTTGTATTGATCTTTTTGTATCCTTTTATTTTTTTACCTTTATGGAAGAATAAAAGGACTATGAATTTCTTGCAATAATAATAATAATAATAATAATAATAATAATAATAAAAAAAAAAAGTTGCGTTTAAAAAAAAATAATGATGATGATGATGATAGTAGTAGTAATAGTAATAGTAGTAATAATAGTAATAATAATAATAATAATAATAATAATAATAGTAATAATAATAATAATAATAACAACAACAACAACAACAACAACAATGTTGAACTGAAGTTAATGGAGCTGAACTGAACTAAACTTATAAGAACTGAAATTAAGTCCAAAAGAACAGGGTCTTAGTCCCATTATAAAAGAGGAAGAGGGAATTCGAATGTGGTACCTATTATTCACAATACCTCCATTTTAATCACTAGACTAAGACATTTTCGATATTTCATAGTGTGGATGAGGAGTGATACGAGTATACTCCCTCCGTCTCGGTCAATTATTTACCTATTATTCACAATACCTTTGTCTCGGTCAATTATTATTCACAATACCTCCGTTTTAACCACTTATATAATAAAATAAATTATCAATATGTCTATATATGTTACAAGGCTGTAAATCTTTTTCCTTTTTCATTGACTTACATAGATTGGTACAATATCTATAAATTTGCATGTCAAATGTCACAGATAGCATAATTATATTGATTACTTTCGCAGGACCATTTTTATTGTTCCTCTTCCATTTTGAAAAGATCCAAGGAAAATGATATATTATTTACTCTATCATCTTTTGAATGACCGAGTATTTGAGACAATATTATTGTAACGGTGGTAGTTAATTATCTAGCGATAATGTTGGATACTTATTTTTGTCCTAGTAAATGTAGAAAGGAAATAATAATTTTCGCATAAATTTTTAGTGAAAGGGAAATGTAAAATTGGAGTAGAGGCTAAGGCGGACCAGGTTTTAAAGTAAACTCGTAAGTAAAATTAAAGGAGAAATATTCAAAGTGAACACGTAAGTAAATAAATTTAGTTGAGTAGGGAACCACACTCCAACAAAACTAATACTACATCTTGTGCTTCACAATGTTATTTTTGTATATCACTTATAAAACTCAAAACTCTACTTTTTTTAGGAAGTAGATTTCTTTTCAAATTTTTGGTAGAAAATATCAATTGCTATTTTCTTCCTAAAATACAAAAAAAAACAAAAAAAACGTGTCCTAATCCAATGTTTTCATGCATGACAATTTGTAGTCTTCCTCTTACTAGTAGATCCATCCATATTGGTCATTTACTCATTTATATACAAGAAGTAAAGAAGCATACATTTTGATTACAACACAAATTAAGCATAATGTTGTTCATCATTCTTCTTGTAATAATCCTTCCTCTAATCTCTCATCTTCTACTAAGAAAACTAGGAAAAAATGAGCCATACAATCCGCCACCCGGTCCGAAAGGCCTTCCCATCATAGGAAACCTGCACCAACTAGACTTCGTAGCACTTTACGTCCAATTCGCAAACTTAGCAAAGACATATGGTCCGATAATAGGCCTAAGACTTGGGTTGCAAAGGGTAATTGTGATTCAGTCCGCGGCCACGGCCAAAGAGGTGTTGAAAACACAAGATCTTAACTTTTGTAGTAAAGCACCAAGGGTTGGGTTGCTTAAGATGAGTTATAATGGATTAGAAATGGCATTTGGACCATATGGTGAGTGTTTTAGAGAAGTTAAGAAGTTGAGCATTCTTAATTTACTTAGTCCTAAAAGGGTTCAATCTGCTGGTAATATTAGGCAAGAAGAAGTTACTACGTTGATGAATAAGATTTCTTCACTCTCTTCTAAATCGGAAATTGTTAATTTGAGTGATTTGTTGATGAGTTATGCATGCTCAAATATGTGTAGGATGGCTTTTGGCAAGAGGTATTATTACTAATTCCTTACCATTTATTTTAACATTGGTTATTCTTTTTCTACTGTTTAGAGAAGAGATTTTATTCAATTAGTAATATAGATTTAGAGCATTATAGCATATTATTTGAGCTTATATCTACATTTTACGAGCTTTATTGAAAAAAATATGAGCACCTTTATAAAAAAAATTAACTCAAAATATTATATTAAAATTTAAAAATAACACATATAAACTCAATATATTTTAATTTTAGCACCTAAAAAATTAAAATGTAAATCAAAATTTTTAAAAGCTCAAAAAAATTGCATGTAAGCTCAATTAGATTTGTATTGGATGTATGATGCTCATATACATCTGCATGTATAGTCCTATTTGTGGATTTTATCTTAGATCATGATTTTTCCTATCCACCTCGGTAGCAGCACGGACACTCCTCCCAATCAGCCGTTTTGTATCCAATACCGACACTTGGTCGAACACACACTCAAATGTGTCGAATACCTATAAACGAAGAATGAGATGTCAAAAGATTGATTAGAATATGAGTTTAATTTGGGTAGGAGATGAGAATGAGTTATACTCAAATTTTACCTTCAATTATGTAAATTTAATATCAAATATATTTAAAAAACAAAATCGTACGTTATTTATAACTATAAAATATATATTTTATTAAATTTAAATAACGTGTCTCGTGTCCTAAATCTCATGGGAGGTTGTGTTATATGTCTATATCATCATGTCCATATATGTCCGTGTCCATTTTGATGCTACCTAGTCGATGAAACATATAGATTGCATGTAATGTACTCCATATGAATATCAAGGCTCTAAAGAGTTTTCATTTTTGATGATGATAATTATATTAACAATAATAATTTTTTCTCATTATTTCTAGACAAAATTCCAAAGGAAGTTTTGGAAAATAAGAACAAAACAAAAGACAAAAAAACAAAGCGGGAGTAAGTGAAGTCTTTACCAAACATTAGTATGAGTCTTAGGGTCTGATTGGCTAAACTTATAAAAATGAGTTTTTATTTTTCGAAAATAGTTTTGTATAAACTGTCTTGAAAAAACTATTGCCGTTTGGCCAAAAGTTATAAGAAATTGTTTTTATTAGTTTGTTGGTGTTTGGCCTAACAAATTTAAAGTTGTTTTATTCTTCTTTAAATTTTCTGGTAATGCTAAAATATGTCATTTTAAACATAAAACAACAACAATCATATATTTATATTAGAGTATTTTGTCAAAAACTACCTAATATTTACCTCATTTTCATAAATACTACCTAAAGTTTTTAATTTTGCGAGAAACTACCTAATATTTTTTAACTTTTGTCAAACACTGCCAAATTGAAATTTCCGGTCAAATTAGACAAAATTCTAACTCGAAAACATTATTTTTGGCATATTACATACACTATTTACTATACTTAACCACCGCCAACGGTTTTGATTAGCTAATAACTTAGTTACTTCAATTTTTTTTACTTCAATTTTGACTAGTTTGGCTGAGACCGTGGCTAATTTGGACGAAATGATGACTAATTTGATTGACATTTTGATTTGTTTGTCGGAAATTTAGTTAATTTGACAAAAAGATTGTCGATTTTACTCATTAATTTCAATTTGGTAGTGTTTGACAAAAGATATAAAACATTAGGTAGTTTCTAGCAAAATTAAAAACTTTAGGTAGTATTTATGAAAATGAGGTAAATACTAGGTAGTTTTTCACAAAAAACTCTTTATATTATGTAACTAATTTTCATCGAACACAAACAACATTGGATCAAATTAGTTTCAAAATGATCATGATGTTATCAATTTTTTTAAAACTTAACTAATATTGCTTTTCACCGAATTAGTAAATTTTAAAATAAATTGATAAATTCTTTCATCTTTCAAACCCAAAGAAAATCCATTAATTTCTTCATTAAAAAAGCCTGAAATAGTAGTAGCTAACAAAATAAAATCATTGTAAGACAATATATCGGCTTACGAAAAATGATAATTAAACAATTTTCATTGAAAAAAAATATGTGGAGCAAATAAAATTCTTGTGTCCTTTGAGACGACTGGCCTCCTTACACTAAAAGGAAATCCAAATAAAATATTATAAAGAGCTTGGGTGTAAAGACGACGGTGCTCCCGAAAAACACAAGAATTTTTGATGGAGCAAATCATAATGCTAGTACGGATTAGGAATGAATGACAAATTAAATTTTGCTTATGAAAGATAATTCTACGTTTTTGTTAGACGTAAAAAAAATGGTGTCGAAGATATGAGATTTAGTGAAAATAGTAGATTTTGAGAAATAGAAGCAGAAACTCCTATTTTCTATTTCTATTTCTAGTAGGCCTGGTCAAAGGTGCGGGTCGACCCGGCTAACCCGGACCCGACCCGCCAGTGGACCCGCCTTGCACCCAGACCCGTCAGACCCGGACATGGAACCGGCCCGGCCCGTTTATACCACATGACCGGGTCCGGGTTAGAATTTTTGAACCCGGCCCGTTAGGTGACCCGTCTCAGTAACCCGCCCCCAGACCCGTGGGTCTGACCCGCCCGTGACCCGTGGGTCTGACCCGCCAGACCCGGACTCATTATTAAAAAAAATGGCAAACCGAGAAACATCCGTATGGAGGTACTTCCACAAAATCTCGGTTTCAAATACAGATAATGAATTCAAGTGTATTTGTAAGGTTTGTAAAATTAATAACATTACTAGAGACTACAAATGGAGCATCGATGGAGGCTACGACGTTATGTATAGTCATTTAAAGATGGCCCATGACATTACTCGTGATGTATACCGTGATATTTAAATCGAGCHATTTCAAATTTAAATATCTATTTCCGTCATCATTATGTATGTCAAATAATTATGTAATTTAATTACAAATTTATCGAATGTACGTTATAATTACGAAATACGGAATAAAATAAATCTTTTCGATTACGTAAACAATTTCTTATTTTGATTTTTTTAAAACATGGGCGGCCAACATGGACTCGACCCGTCAGACCCGGCACGCCAGACCCGCCCAGACCCGCCATTCAACCCGTCTGTTTACCCTTCTGGGTCGGTTCCGGGTGGCCATCACATAGCCCGGCCCGACCCGTGACGACCCGCCACTATACACCGGGCCGTGTCCGGTTCACTAGCCAATTAACCCGACCCGCCCTTGACCCGCACCGGACCCGGACGACCCGCACTATTGACCAGGCCTAATTTCTAGGGGGTTATTTTGACTTTTGGATTTAAATGAAGCTGTTTTTACTTTTCTAAAAACTAGTGTTTGACCCAACTTGTGTTTTTCTAATGCAAAAACAGTTTTAAAGCAAAGTCAAACAGACCCTTAATAAAAAAACATGCTTATCCCCAGCCTCATTATAAACCTTAATAACAATAAAATATTATTATTTTATTGCTAAACTCGATTTAAACTTATTTATACAGTTTTATTCTTGAACTCAACTCATACACTCTCCCATGAATCCCTCAAAACTCAGTAAGTGGATCATATATTTGATGTATTACATCATAATGATATAGTTTTTGAGCATTAAAATAAAGTTTCTGAGTTTTATTTTAAATATTATGAGTTTTATTATAATGTTATGAGTTGTTGGTACTAAAATAAAATATTCGATAATGTGTCTAAAAATGAGATAAGTTTTAAGGTAATCTTATCTTTATTAATTCAGAAGCATTTAGAGCAATTCTGTGCGTCCATGTCATCAAATCCAGTTTTTTTTTTTTTTTTT
>VHZZ01004546.1:55180-68837 GCA_009801015.1 Silene noctiflora | reverse complement strand
TTTTTTTTACTTTTTGATAAAAACAACGTTTAGAAAAGTATACCCGTGCAATTTGCACGGGTTTAAAACTAGTTTGTTTTTAAAAATAAAACACATACTTTCAATTGATTAAATCATACAAATTTTATAAGTCATGTATTACAATAGAGGGGAAGGAGAATTACAATACCTCCGTCTTAACCACCAGGCTAAGACATCTTCGGTTATTTCACCCTTTTAATACTCCGTATAAAACAGGTACGAGGATGAGGAAGGGACAAAGAGCAAATTTCACGAGCTTCTAAATGATGCACAAGCCTTGTTCACAACCTTCTACTTTGCAGATTACTTCCCATCAGCTGGTTGGCTTGATAGGTTAACTGGTATATCTGGTAAACTTGAAAGGATCTTCAAGAGGTTAGATTCTTTTTATCAGGAAATCATCGATGACCATCTCGACCCTACCAAACGTGAATCCCGTCATGAGGACTTTGTTGATGTTCTTCTTCGTCTTCGTGAAGAGAACTCGCTTCCATTTGAGTTCACATGGAACCACATCAAGGCACTATTAATGGTATTTTTTCCGTTCTCACATTTTTACTGCAACTCTATATTTACGATCAATGTGCATAATATAGTCGAATGGTACTTTCAATTGTAAATGCAGAACGTCTTTGTAGCCGGAACAGACACAAGCGCAATTATGTTGGTATGGGCAATGACAGAGCTAATGAGGAACCCAGAAGCAATGAAAAGAGCCCAAGAAGAGTTAAGAAATGGAACTCAAAACAATGGCTTCACTGTTGACGATGACTTGTCAAAATTTGAATACTTCATGGGAGTGATCAAGGAAACCCTAAGAATGCACCCTGCTGCCCCAATACTCATCGCCCGAGACACAATCCAAAAATGCAAAATCGATGGCTATGACATCCTTCCCAAGACGGTAGTTTTTGTAAACATATGGGCAATAGCAAGAGACCCGGAATACTGGGAAGACCCGGAGAAATTCAAGCCGGAAAGGTTCATAGGAAGTACTATAAATTATAAAGGACAAGATTTCGAGTTCATTCCATTTGGAGCAGGTCGAAGAATTTGCCCAGGATTGCATTTGGGTTCGGCTAATATGATGCTGACATTGGCGAATTTGTTGTACCATTTTAATTGGGAGATGCCGGAGGGTTTGAAGAGAGAAGCCATTGATACAGAAGCTGCTCCTGGTCTTGCTAAGCATAAGAAGAATCCACTTTGCCTTGCTGCAAAGAAGTTTGTCCCTTGAGTCATAACAGATTGCAATATACTTTGGTGAAACTTTTATGTGAAAAGACATTATGATTTAGTACATTGCAGTCCTCAATTCGCGCTTTGAAAACAAATTTACATTACACAAGTTTTTTATGTTTATTATTAAACCTGTATCAATAGTTTCATTTCGCAAAATAATCTCATAATTCAATTCGAGGGATCGACAGTGATGAGAAAATTCTTCGAATGGAACATGGAACAGCACATCCTTGAACTAATAAAACAACACTAATGAAGGAAAATGCTAAAAACTCAAGTGAATCGAAGGGAGTCTTAAGATATTGAAGATAGAAAACATACACTCCGTTTAGTGGAGCGTGTAAAAAAAAGGGGAAGATCAATATCCGTTCAGATTAGTCTCTTTAGAGGTACACAGTTGTCGGATGAAAGTCTTTTTTGGCATCATAACGACGACATTACACAATAAATCAGAAAAACTAAGAAAATTTTACCATCTTCCCCCAAAAACTACTAGTTTAGTTCTCTCGAATGGGAAAATTGATCGTCTCCAGGCAGTTTACCTCTGCCAAAATTCCGACAATCCCGCACTAATTCGATCAGTTAAATCGAACATAATCAAGAAATAATCTCACTTACGAGGCCTCCCTCTCGACCCTTTAGGGCGACCACGCCCTCGTCCGCTACTTTTTGCCTCAGCTGGGGATTTATTGCCTCCCCTACCTCGACCACGGCCTCTACCACCCCTTTTACCACCTCGTTGCCTTTTCTCCACATTACCATTTGCCGCCTCTTCTTCACTATCATCACTTCCTTCCTCATCGGTCTCTTCATCTTCCTCGTCTTCTGACTCTGACGGGTCCTTCGAAATCTTTCTTTTTTTGGAATTGTCAGGAGATCCCTTTGGAGTTTTCTTGGCTGCAATCACAGGCTCACTGACCTCAGTACCTGAAACACGAAACCGCCAAATTATAGCACCTTTGAGCTATGACAGGATTAATTTTTATCACGTGTATGAGGGCCAAAAGCAAAAGCAGAAAGGAAGTGGTGGTAAATGATGGTAGTGATCAATTTTCCTCCACTTTTTTTTCTTCTTAATGGAACTCGATTACTCTTGTCACAATTAACCCCCATCCCAAGGGAAATGTGATTAGCCTTGATGGTCCATGATTCCATCAAGGATGCCAAGGAAATACTATGTACGGATGTACCATATTTTCATATCATCTGAAAAAGAAAGGCTATAAAAGGGATAAATAATTTTACCTTCATCGCATGCTTTTCCATCGTAAACATCAAGCTGTCACGTAATAAAAGATGTCAAATATCAGAAAATTACGTGTCTATAGAGAACGCAAATAATTTAGTGGAATTTTCCTCTTTTTCATCGAATAGAAAACACAAATACGGATATTATATAAGCGCTGGAATGACAGTTCTCACATCTGCCATGTCCATCTACATACTTCCTCTAAGCCACTACTCCACATTATTTGAAAATTGGAAAGTAACTGTATCTAAGACTTAAAGGTCACTTTTGGACCAACGTTTTTACATTTAGGTCAAAAAGATAAATAGGCATAGATATTAACCTGCTCCAGACGGTCAATAACACCCGTTCGATCAACCACAACCATGGAGTGTGCTAGTCCGCAACCAACACTGCAAATGAACAATTTGGGTCATCGTACAAGGGATAGCAAGGGAGAGTATACTCGTGTCATAAATGTAGGACATTTGGTATACGTACAATAATTTAAGAAGACACGTAATACCAACACTTGTATAATAAATACAAAAATGAACGTATTTCCACAACAGAGAGAGTAGTGAAAGCAAGTACAAATTCAACTCCAACCTGATCACATGCATCCCATCAAGGATATCCACCTTCTTTGGAATAGCAGATGATCTGTGAACAGAAAGAAAAAACAGTTACTGAGGAATCCCGTGGGGAGAAGAAAATATATTTCTTTTGTTTGATGAAATTGAAGCTTACTTTTGGGCATTTGGGCCGTAGCCTAATTCACCATTTTGTGCATGGCCCCAACTTATGCATGATGCATCGGCGCCTACAAAATGGTGCATGCTGCCAGAATCCATACATCGCAGATTCCAGCCACTGCAAAAGAAAAAAAAATACTAATATATAGATCCACAGGTAAATGTTTGCCCAAAAGAAAGAAACTCAAGGATAGAAAAGAAGTAAAGCATATGCGACTGAACCCAATCCATCACTCACCACATCTATCAGCAGTTTACATGAAACATACTTGGCAATGACAGCAGACTTTAGGGTGAACATAGATGAAAATAGTTCGTGAGCACAAGGACGAAATAAAAGCTCAAACAAACAGTAGCCACACAACAAATCACGACAAAAGGAAACATATTTAAGCTAATGAGTTGGGTTAGACAGTCCCACCATAGGAGGGTTTTAGTAACTTTCAACACGAAATTTCAGAAAGTTGACTTCAAAACCAGGAATCCTTATCACCATCGTTGTGTGGTTCAGAACCAAATCATCGATACTGGAACAGACTTTGTTTGGGACTTAGGTCACCAGAGTGCATCTAAATTTGAACTATTTACTATTATGAGAACTTGGGCTTGTTCCCCAACTGAATTGAACAAAACATGCAACATCGCATACCACCTCCTACTCAGGGATAATGTTACTAAGTTTTTAGCCTAAAACCAAACCTGTACCTCAGTTCTCAGATAATAAATCACCCACAAAATATGTAATACAAAAATTTAATGATGACAAGCTGCAGATATGCTACCTCAAATCCATTAGAGGCTTTGGATACATCGAATCATCACCTGTACTCTTAATTTTTCCCCACATGTACAATTGCCCACCAGCTGAACACGAAAAGATCAAAAGAAAGTTGCATAAACATAAGCCAATCAAGAAAAGCAAATAAAAGGAGATTAATCTAGCTGAACTATTAAACAACAAAGTCATTCAAAACAAACAATAAGACTTGGGATACATTATCATCGAATTGAACAAGGAGAAAGGACCAGCTTCCATACCAGCAGTACAGGCAGAATTAGCACCACCAGCTGAAACCACAGCATCAGGAGGTAAAACATTATGCCTAGAAAATACATCAATACGTCTAGGAGAAAACTCATCCTTCTGTTCCCGATGTCCCAATCTAGTACATGGTGGCAAAAATGAGAGGAGCATTTATAAGATTATGCCTAGAAAATACATCAATACATCTAGGAGAAAACTCATCCTTCTGTTCCCGATGTCCCAATCTAGTACATGGTGGCAAAAATGAGAGGAACATTTATAAGATTTAGACAAACAACCAAAACATCAACCCTTCATTGGATCGAGGATTTGGCATTTTGGCTAGCAAGTTGGGTAAGAAGGATTTGGTGAGGCATGAAACGGATGGATATATTTTCTTACAAGCCAAATCAAATCCTTCCAACAAGAAAAAGACTTGTTAAGGAAAAAGCGCCCTCTCCTTCCATCAATGTGTATCCAAACAAGGAATAATTTAGAAATGTAAGTCCATGATCCCGCATTCAACCAATTGTCATGCTTGTATGAGGAAAATAACCACCAAGATAGAATACAAAACACAAACCTTCCATAGCCACCAAAGCCCCAGCTGCAATAAATTCAACAAAAGATGTGAAAAACCATAATATGTTTTATAGAATATAGACAAATTTGCTACAGAGTCTATTGGAGGACAGGCAAGTAAGAGGCAGGTTTAGAAAACTCACGTGTACACAAAGCCATTGGAATCCACTGCCACTGAAATATATGATAATGGTAAATAAAAACCACCATACAGTTAAATCATAACAAGGACAAAATAGAAAGACAGAAAAGTTGCACCAACCTGTATGATTTGTTCCGCATGCAACTTTAACAATAGTTTCTCCAGAAAGGGAAGCTATTGCTTTTGGACGTGCTTGAGGCTGATAAGCAAGCCTAACAGAACTATCCTTTGTATTGTACTGAAGAAAAATAATATGATACATCAGAGCCAAGGAAATGCCACACTCTATGGATAAATTGATAAGACGCAAGTGAACCAGCTGTGTACTTGTATTTATCAGTTATCTCAGACCCTTCTTAAACTTTGTTTGATTTGCAAAACAGCCCAAATAAAACCGCTTATTCGCCTTTTCAGGCTATGGCCAACAAATAAATGGCTTTTATTTATCTCAAAAGAGCTTAACATAGGACATGATGCAGACATATATGCACTTATGAAGGAATTAACACAACAGTTAAATTTAATTACAACTAGTCGAGAAGCAGCAAGTAATCAATAGAACAAAATCAGAAAAAGCATAGAAAATATGTGAGAAAACTATATGATAACAACTGTCTTAAGATCATACAGACCATGGTACTAAAAAAATGATAATGGCACTTTGGCAGCAATGGCAAATCATAATGCGATGACGCATTTAATGTTGTGGCAAGTATCGGCCATTATGCTGACTGCTAATGGCAGCCTGTTACATGTCAATATGAAGGAACACCACTACGTAACTGCCACTACAAGGTGTAAACTCGACAACTACACTGTACCATAGTCTGAATTAATAAGTTCATTATGGACCTACGGTACAACTAACATACTTTGTAAGTTTTTGAAAACAAAAACAAGCACTGATAATGTTGATCTATAATCACTATCATTAAAAGTAGATTAAAGGGTTATATGGATTTTAATCCATGAAAGACAGAGGACAAGAAGTCCCTTAAAAAGCCCCGCCCAAATCTATGCTATTCAGCATGTGCACGATCGAGCTTGGAGAAATGGAAAAAAGGCAGCAAAAATATGTGACACCAATACCATTAAGAACATAAGTTAGTCCCACGATGAAAAGACATCCCATTCTACTATACAACCGCACAAATGTGAAATAGCAATTAAACCACCTAAGCATACCTCATTGTCAGTACCATGACCAAGTTGACCATATTGTGGGAGGCCAGCTGATCTACATAGAAACAAGAAAGATGAATTTACTAAGGCTGCCTCAATGAGAAGCACATATGTGAGAAACATGTAAAGTGGCTTTTGAACTAGTACTAATAGAATATGACACAAACCACAAAATCGTACAATATAGTAGATCCCTGCACAGAAGATAACCACATAGTAAAGTCCCCACCACAAGCAACTGTTGTGACATCGGATACTTGACATGGAACAGGAGAAGCCTCAACTTCTGCAAAACAGAGAAACACACATAAGAAAAGGAGCACCGGAACTACATGACCAAGATATATGAAACAACATATTGATTGTAGAAGCACTGCATGAGAGTTTTGATCAAATAATGTATGTGTGAGTGTGCGCGCGCACGTGTCTGCACGAGCGCGCGTGTGTGTGTGAGATGATTAACATCACACAAAATCCATGATTTTAACTGAAGAGCAGGTCTTACCATTTCTTAATGAGCCAGATCCCAGCTGCCCGTGTTTGTTCCAACCAAAGGCAAAGGATTGACCATCATCTGTCACCACAACTGTATGAGCCCGTCCAGCTGAGGCCATTACTATGTTATACCTGCCAGCAAAAATAACATTCCTATAAACAAAATTTGATCTAAATATAAAACAAAGAAGGGATTGTTTTATTTTCAACGCAATTTTAGCTGCAAGGCTGATAAAATCCCAAAATTGATGAACGTTAAGAAACTACTATTGAACAAGATAATATCAAGGAGTTAATGGAGTAATAGTATACTTAGAAAGTTCAGACACAACTGTAGGTCTATCTCGCTGCAGTGTATCCCCATGACCTAATTGTCCTTTCTGCAAAGCACACTTATTCCATCAGTAAACACATCTTTATTAAACCTAATTTAGAAAAATTCAGCAATCATCCGCAGTTGAGATAAGCATGCCTCGTTTCGCCCCCACGTATAGCACCGTCCATCCACATCCAATGCCACACAATGGCATGAAACTACACAAGAAAAAGACAAGTTAAACTGATATTCTGCTTATAAACAAGGCAAAAGTTAGCATTCATTTCACTATGTAAAAAATTTCAAATGATCACAGCATATAATCTGTTAACATCTGAAACCATAACAATTACAACAGACACATTACCCATAAGAACAAGAGTTAGCTCATGTGGTAAGAGCTCTCTTACTCCAACCATGAGGTTGGGGGTTCGATTCTTATCCATGATATAGTGCACTCATTTGAACCGAAAAAACAGACACATTACCATCAGACTCAGCATCAAGTGAAAGTAAGCAACTTTTAGCATCAACGAATTACCCAGACTTCCCACATACATCGATTCCAAACACAATCACAACATTGAAATTGCTAACTAGAGTAAGATACACTTGAATCCAAAAATAAACATATGAATCAAAGTTGAGAACATTGCACCAACTTAACACATAATAAGCACAACCCATTTGCCATCATACACAAAATCCGTCATACATTCCACTAAACACCAACATTTCCAAAGATTTAAGAAAACAGCCATACACTTAAACTCCAGGCCTACATCAAATGTGTAAATTCTACCAATAAGCAACTTGAAGTAGCTAGCAGCCCAATACATACCACAACCAGCAGCGACATAGCGAATGTCGATACCAACAAGAGGACGAAGCCTAGTAGGAGAATATAAGTTGCCTTCAGTCCCAGTTTTCTTCCTACCAATTGTATCCCAATTTGTGGACCCACAAAACAACAACTCCCCTCCTTTTTTCCCCTTCTCTTCCTCACATTTCTTCTCTTCCGCCATTTCTTACTGCAAGAAAAAATAGAAAAAAGCAACATTCATTATCATACAAAAAATTCAACTTTTTCAAAAAAATAATTGAAATTAAAAACCCTGTAAATGAAGGGTTTTGTTCAAAAACCAAAAACAGATCCAAAACAACAAAGACAAGAGAATACCGGAAAAGGGTTTGAAAATGATTGATCCTTTTTTAGTCGAAATTTAGAATGAAAAAAAAGAAAATAGAAAAGAAAAGGGTTTAAATTCAAACCAAAAAAAGAATGAAAATAACGGCTACTTACCGTTAAGAGGGGTGAGAGAAGAGGGTAGATGTGAAAATGGCGGGAAAAAGGAAAGAATAGAAGGAATCGGCGAATTAGGGTTTGGAGGTAACCCTAGATCAGAGAAATTGAAAATGAAGAAGAAGAAATGAGTTGGGTGGGGGAAAGTACAGAAGATATAGATGGAAGATAAAACATAAAACAATTTGAATTAAAGTAGGGAGTACAGTGTGTTTAATAAGGAGTCTTGTCTTTGAAACAAGGAAATCTTTTCGAGAAAAAGCGGGATTGGTTGTTTGCTCTTTCCCATAGATTTCTACTACAATACCCCTCTTTGCTTTCTTTCCCTTTATCTATTGGTTATTAGTAGGATACTCTCTCACCCTTATCCTGAATATTCATCAACCCGAAACTAAATGGGTGGGATATGAGTAACGATTTTTTTTTTTTTTTGAATTTAGGGTAGGATATGGATATGGATATAGGGTGGGATATGGATCAACTTCTGTCACCCGCTTAACCATCCTGTGGGAACCCGAGACTAATATTTATAATTAATTTTTGAGTAAATTATCAACAACTCTCTTTTAAAATACGCTTCTTAAAACTTATTCCCTTTTAAAAAAAAAAGTGTAAAAATTACACCCAAAGTAATGCAAAAATTTAAAAATTGCTCCCAAACCCCTATTTTTACATTTTTAGGACAAAAATGCCCCTATTTTGGGCGGACGAATGTGGTGGTTGACCGTGGAGTCCTTGGGTGGTAGAAGGGTGGGTAGAGTTGTAATGGAATTCGATAATCATATGAGAAATAAAAAAAATAAGGGGTATTTTTGTTATAAAAATGCAAAAATATGAGTTAAGGTGCAATTTTTAAATTTTTGCAATATTTTTGGTGTAATTTTTAAAGTTTTTTTTTAGAAGGGAGTAAGTTTTAAAAAGTATATTTTAAAAGAGAGTTATTGAAAAGTTAACAATTATTTTGGTTAGTAATGATTTCTTACTGTATATTTTTTTATCGCAAATTTCATTTAATTTTGATATCATACTGTTAGTTAGGAAAAGTAAAAGTTGTGTTTATGTTGCTATTGTTATTTGCTAATTGCGCAACTTATGAATTGTGATTTGTGATCGAGAATTAATTGTAAGAAGTTGAAATGTTGGTTGATACTCGTATGTTATATGTACTGGGTTGCTATTTGCTAACACTTACTTTCATTAGTTTAACCAATATTCAGTCACATAAAGCATTGGTCAGTGGCGTATTTAGGATTTAGACAGTGGGGGTGCGGAAATCCATTAACTACACAAGTGTAGCCCTGCCAGATTACCTGTCGCAACAGATAATTCACTCCGCCAGTGGGGACCGCAGTCTTGCCACCTAATCCCCGCTCAAAACCATAGATCGCAAAACCCATTGAACCTTAGTGTGCACATCCCCCTTGTGACGGGAACCACAAGGGGCGAACAAGGGCGTGAAGCCATTCTCGAAAATGACTCCACTCAGCCGATGGCGCACCTCGCAAACCACATACAATTATACACTCATCCATACATTAATAAACATGTCATCAACAAACAATATCATCATAAACATAGATATACTCATATCATCACATCGTCACAACCAATTATACAGTAACCGAGTAGGGAAACCCTACCTGAGATGAAAGTCACAAAGCTAGTGCAAGCGGATCAGAATTTCTCCTCTACAAAGGCACCTCATATACAATTAAATATTCAATTACAATCTACACAACAATTACTCCCAAAACCCCCAATTTACTCAATTAGGGTTTAACCAACATTACTAAATTAACATAAAAACGGTACGAAGATCTTACCCCACGACACGACGAACACAGCGGTATGAAAAGCCCCAAATTACGACGAACACAACTCTTGATTTGAGAGTAAAAAGGAGAGTAGATCTTTACGTTGTTTGAGCGATGTAAAAGTTGTAAAAGTAAAAGTGAAAAGAAGAAAGCGTTGTTTATATATAAAATAACCTCTCCCATTTACTTTAAAATCAAACCGGATATAAAACCCGTAACAGCGCGGATACTCAATCGAGTAACTAGTGTACTCGATCGAGTACCTCCTACTCGATCGAGTTGCCCCAACTCGGTCGAGTAACTATGAAACAGACCACTGCCAGAACACTGCTCATTGCCTACTCGGTAGAGTAGGCTCCACTCGGTAGAGTATGCAACTGCCAAAAACATGAGGTATTACATGAATGAGGGAAGGGGAAAAGGAAGGGGGGAGGAGTGTGGGGAGGGAGAAGGAGGAGTGAGGAGAGGATGAGGAGACGGAATAATAACGACGGCGGAAAAAGCGCAAGCATTAGTAGAAGAATTGGGGGTGGGGGAGTCATGTATAGGCAGGGGCGAAACCCAATGAGTAGCAAAGGGTGTAACACCCCCATACCTCAAGGCACCTTACCAAGGACTACCTCAAGATATAAGGGCGATACCATCTCGGTTACCCGAGGTAGTGCACATCACAGAAACCATAATGAAACATAATTTAAAAGTAAAGATTAAATACTGATTCGACGTTATATATATACTTCTCAATCATTTTATTTAAAACCGCGGAATTAACCCGTCAAACCGGGTACTCGGTCGAGTACGAGCCACTCGACCGAGTAAGACACACTCGACATTTCTCCATACACCTCATACACATAAATTCGGCATATATATGAAACAAATACAAGCATATGAAACACATAGCAAACATACGAACACACAACGACTTCTGACACCCCACCGTGACCGATTAGAAGTTGTGAAGGCAATTATGCGGCTTTAGGACGTCTCCCTAGCCTTTGCGGTAGCCCTAAACAACTCCTACCCGGGTTCATTTTATTTAGACACCCTAAGTTCATTGGTTCATTGGTTTTAGGTTCCAAAATCGTTGCTCTGATACCACTTTGTAACACCCTCTTACCTCAAGGCACCTTACCAAGGACTACCTCAAGACATAAGGGTGCTACCATCTCGGTTACCCGAGGTAGTGCACATCACAGAAACCATAATGAAACATAATTTAAAGGTAAAGATTAAATACTGAATCGACATTATATATATACTTCTCAAATCATTTTATTCAAAACCGCGAAATTAACCCGTCAGATCGAGTACTCGGTCGAGTACGAGCCACTCGACTGAGTAAGACACACTCGATCGAGTAAGCTTCACTCGACCGAGTTCAAAACGAACAGAACACTGATAGACTACTCATAACGGCTACTCGGTTGAGTACGCCTTATTCGGCTGAGTAGCCTAAGGTCACAAATCTGATGTATTACAAAGGGTAGCAGCCGCTACCCCAAGCATTATAAAATCATTTAAGAAGACGGTGTTTGGCTACCCCTGATTTAAGCACAAATAAGGACTAGGTAAAATTTAAGCGCATAAGTAAGCAATGTGAAATATTTGTAGCACTGGTAAGGGAAGGCTATAAGGCGCCGCAACTAACATGCAAATAGTCATCTAGCTGCTTATTTATTTATTTTTTTCCAATATTTACTTTTATTTAATGCTTCTCGAATCAAATACTACGTATTATTTTTATTTTTAGGGGGGTGTTTGTTTCATGCATGGGTATGAGCTTGAAACCGGTAATCATACCTAGGTGGTATCGGGTTGGAACTTGATACTTTATACCATGTGTTTGTTTCAATTTTGGGCGATATAGGGTTAGAAATCAATCAAAGGTAAAAAATCTTCAAGATACAATATTTTTAATAATAATTTTTAACACTATTAAATCATGTAGATAAAATTTAATTAAATAAATATATAAAAAGATTTTTTTACAATATGACATAATTATTTTGGTGCCATGACTATCAATATCATATCCACCCCCTCCCGCGGTATGAGAAACTCATACCTCATGGGTTTGAGGTATGGGTATGAAACCTTATTTTTCGTCAAACAAACACATGGTATGGGTTTGGTTCAATCCAACCTCATACCTCATACCTATAATAGGTGAACCAAACACCCTCTTAGTAAACTTTCAATTCGTAGATGTTCATTGACTTTGGGTTTTTTTGCTCATTTATGGTTATTTTTACGGTTTTCAAATGTGTGTCGTAAAGCCATATATTAATGTAGTTTTTTTTAAAAAAAATATGACATTAAACATCTTTTTCAAATTTGAAAAAATGGTGTACTTTTTTTTTTTTGAAAAAAATTGGTTCTAACAGTTATATATTTTCAAAAAAAATTAAAGCAAGACTCAAAATTATTTCTGAAATACCACTATAAAATAAAAATAAGTCCAAAAATTATAAATTAAAATGTTAAGCCATATTACATACGTAGAGTAGATCGAGGTGATTGAATTGATGATTGGGAGTTTGTATACGAATATATATATATATATATATATATATATATATATATATTCACTAAATCTTCACCAAAGCTTGTTTTGAAAGTTTTGATGGATTATTTACCCTTAATTTAGTTTATTCAAACACATTCTTTAGTATAGCTAAATAAAATTTATCGATTTTAATAGCAAAATATAAACTTAGTACAACAATACAATTTGGTATAATAAAACGGCTACAGATGTACCAAAATGAATACTAGGTGCATGAAAATTGTTACATGCATGAAACTGAGTACTACGTGCATGAAAATAACGGAGTCTAGATGCACGAAAACATGTTCTAGGTGAATTAAAATTCTTAGAAACATGAAAATGAGTAGCCGGTGCATGAAAATTTAATAAAATGTATTTCGCCTCAATTTTCGTCAATAATTTATACTTTTTGGACCAAGAAATATGTTATCTAACCATAAAATTCTATATCGAATCCAAATATGTCGTTATTTTTTAACAAAAAATATCCTAAGGTAGAGTTCTCATGGTTCTCATTATATATATATATATATATATATATATATATATATATATATATATATTTGGATTTTACGAATATTTTTACAAATTGGGATAACTCCATTTTACGAATATTTTTTTTAAAAAATAACGACATATTTGGATTCGACATAGAATTTTATGGCTAGATAACATATTTCTTGGTCCAAAAATTATAAAATATTGACGGAAATCGAGGTGAAATACATTTTATTGTTTTTCATGTACCTAGTAATCATTTTCCTGTATCTCACAGTTTTCATGCACCTATAACTTATTTTCATGCATCTAGATCTCTTTTTAGTGCACTTATGAATTTTCGTACATAAATTATATTTTTTCTTAATATAATCAATAAATTTAGTTTAGTTATACCAAATAATGTGTTTGAACAAACTAAGGTAAGGCTAAATGATTCACCTAAACTTTCGAATCGAGATTTACTGGAGATTTAGTGGTGGTTCTCATGGTTCTCTTTATATT
>VHZZ01004546.1:28021-45275 GCA_009801015.1 Silene noctiflora | reverse complement strand
CCTTGGTAAGGCACTTTGGAGTATGGGGGTGTTACACAGCATGCCGAATAAAACACCGGACTGAAATTGAAGGGGAGCATGAATTTAAGTTAGGAACCGTTCCAGCTTAACCTTACTGTCAACAATAAAGTGGCCTATGCACAAACACCATCTTACCTCAGCTCTAAATCTGAAAGCAGGACCATCTCCAAAGAGAATGCGTTCGCATAGCGTGAAATGGATACTCCGGATTCAGGAACTTAAATGTTTTGTTTAGTAGCACTTTGTACTTGAACATAAAACAAGCTTGGTCTTTTGTGAATGCTTTATTGAAGAACAATGAAAACATGACTTGTTGCATCAATACGAAACAAATTAGTAGTTTACTCAATCTATTACAATCATTTTATTACTTAAGTAAAAACATTACAACAATTATTACAAACATGAAATAATAAATTTCATGAAATACTTCATAGTTAAAGTAAATCCAACAAACACCTTCTTTAACTCAATCAAATCTTGATTATTCACCCCAACACTCACAACATCTTCATCTTCAACTTCATGTTTGCATTTATTTTTAAAAGCCTTTGTTACCGCGACGTGGTCTTCCGATGACCACATTACAAATTGATTACAATCTATGCATTATAAGCTTTTCTTGGGTTGTTAACGGATCCTGGTATCTTAATCACTCCATTTTTACCACAATAATTGCAACATTGGTTTATAAATTCAATATCATTTATTGGTAATTTTTTCCAAGATGATGAAGAAGACATGAAGGATGAATAAAAAGGACCCAACAAATACAGAAAAAAAAAACGAAAGTATAAGAATGACAGGAATAAGAAGGAAGAAAGAGAATCAAAAGGAAGCTGTAAATGGAAATGTGAAATCAAACGAATTAAATAAACTCATTAGGAGGGAAATATCCTGAAATTCGGAGGAAAATTTGGTGAAATTTGGAGGGATATGTTTGAGAATAAATTACACACAATTTATCCCCATAAGCAAACATAAAAACGTGATGTGTTGTATACGACATTTAGCATAAATAAATACGTGTTAGCACTCATTCACATTAATACAATAGGAGATAAACGATAAAGTAAACCAATAAAACACCGCGCCCGATAGGGTGCGGACCAATAACTAGTAACAAGAAAAGCGCAAATTTAGATTAATAAAGAAGAATAATTTCTTCCAATCGTCAATTACAACCCACAACCACAAGTGTAAATTAATGAACTAAAGTAGATTTATGCTAATTTGTAGAGTAATTAAGGTTTAAATAAGGAAAGATTAGTGCTTGTTTAAGGAAAGATTAAACTTGAAACAAAATTAATTTAGATCTAGGGTTGTGTGCTAAGACAAGTTATGAGGAGGTATATATATTGTTACAATATTGGGAGTACAAACAAAAAAAAGAAGCTGAAACTGAACAATCTCTGGCAGGGATCGTGCTTCCCTACCTAGGGATTGTTTGCAGCTGAGGGCTTCCCACCCGGGATGGGTGATCCCTACCCAGGGAAGCTACAACACTTCTCTATTTCGCTTCTCTCTTCTTCTTCCCATCCCGCCGGGGACTCTCCATCCCAAGGTAGGGATGGACAATCCCTTGGTAGGGAATCTCCAAAGATACCTTTTATGCTTCCATTTCTTCATTGCTTTGAGTTGAGATTGCAAGGTCGGCCTCGTGGGTCCACCTGGGATCATGGGCAACCCATAGGGGCACGTGGTCTCCTCCTAGATACTCTTCCTTCCTCTTTTGGCCGAGATTGCATTAATTCTAGCATTATTAGCTCCATTTTCTTTCAAACCGATCAAGTGCACCAAAATACTAGAGGAGGGGATTAATAATACTAGAGGAGGGGATTAATGACTCAAAATCACTCAAAAGAGTGATAAAATCATAAAGAAACAACAAAAGTAAGCGGAGAAAAAGTTACAATAATATGACATATCAACCGTCAAATATTCGATATAAAATAATTTAGTTAATTTGGATGAAATTTAATCATAGTAGTTCATTTTAATTATATTAGCCGAGTCCGATTGATTAAAGTGGTAAAACCCGACAAAATGTGTAACACCCCCATATACCAAGGTGCTTTACCATGACCATCTTAGCATATACAGGTGTTACCACCTCGGTTGCCCGAGGCATAGTAGATCAAAAGAAACCATTAAGAAACAACATTTAACGTATAAAGTTAAGTGATACAAAACCAAAGCCAAAATTCCTCAAAGTGGCGTACAACTGTCTCAAAACCAAAGTACCAAAACCAAAATGCCAAAGTACTAAAACCAACTATCAAAACACAGCGGAAACTAGCTACGCGACTCAGTGATGACTCCATCCCTAGCAACCCGCGAATACTCCAAGCTATACATGTCAATCAACTGCTCACTACCCCCGAATGGATCATCACAGATACAAACACACATAACGGGGTCAGTTACTGCATAACACAAAAGATCAATCATAATATCACATCACATTCCTCCAACAACACCAACACCATACATCCAACTACACATCAAGTGTGTAGCCCTGCCAGTGGGGACCGCAACCATTACCACCTAAGCCCCGCTCACATCATAGAGCGCAAAACCCATGATCCTTAATGTGCACATCCCCCTTGTGACGGGAACAAGAAGGGGAGAACAAGGGCGTGAAGCCATTCCCACAAATGAACTCCACTCAGCCGAGGATGCACCTCACAAACCACATACATCAACATAACCACAATAATAATCATACCAGCATAGTAAATTAACCAACATCTCAATCATACTCATATACACATCGTCACATATACAATAACTGAGTAGGAAAAACCCTACCTGAAACGAAAGCACTGATCAACAATCACAAGCAGCGAATCAAAAGCATTCTACGAAATCATCTCCTATAATCACATAATCATATAATTACAATCTAATCAACATCAATACTCCCAAAATCCCCAATTTACCCAATTAGGGTTTTAAACAACATTATTTAATTAATATAAAATTGATACAAAAATCTTACCCTCGATGCGACGATCACAGTGATATCAACAGCCCCAAAATACGATGAACGGACGCTTTGATTTTAAAGTAAAAGGGAGAGTAAATCTAGTTTTGTTGAATGATGTGAAAGTTTGTATCGTAAAAGTAAAACTGATATGAAAAGGTGCGTTAATAATATAAAACAACTTCTCCCTTTTTTCCTTAAATCAAACCGGGTAAAACCCGTAACTCACAGCTACTCGATCGAGTAACTAACGTACTCGATCGAGTACCGCCTACTCGATCGAGTTGGCTCAACTCGATCGAGTACTCAACGAGCAGAACACTGTTTAGACTCTGATTCCTACTTACTCGACAGAGTACCCTCTACTCGACAGAGTACCCTCTACTCGACAGAGTACTCAAAGGTCCCAAAACACGCTGTATTACAAAATGGGCCAAGTCCGCATAAATGGAACAACGCACTAAACTGGACAGAGATGACTTCCAAGTCCAATACCGCTAGTGTGAAAGCATTAGAGATCATTTTCTCTATAAATAGAGAACTCATCTTCATTTACAAGGGAGGAAAAACAGAGGAGAAAAACAAAAGACCTAGAGTGCTTTCAACTTCTCTCTAGAAATCAAAGAAACCCTCAAGGTTCCATCAAATCTCGAGATTGACTCGGTCTCCAAGAATTCTGACCCCAAGCACTTCAAATCATCCTGCAGTCATCCAGGAGAGCAAATCATCAAAGGTAAGCAACTCCGACGACCCTCTAAAAAATAAAATCGTCTATGGGTAATGGGATCATGTCAAGCGACCCTCCTCCATCAAACCGATCATCTCTTCAAGTCTCGACGTCAAGCACCCGAAATTGTGCAGTCAATGGTAAAGAAAATAACACTTCATAAAGGAAAATTAAAGTCATCGAGACTCTACCTCAACATCGTCATTCAAGTCTCATGGAAATCAAATTAGCGGCTTACATTAGAGATTGTACCCAAAATATTTAAATCTAATAAAAAATATTCTTTGTTACCATTTTTGTGTTTGTCATTTTTTTTACAGATTCATAAATTTGTGCATACATTAGGTTTAGGTTAATTGTGAAACGAGAGGAAAATAGTGGTGGACCTCACTTAAACTCTTATTTATTTTTTTGGTGTAAACTGGCTGTCCACCGTCGATAACAATATATAATCCCCTCGTCGCGGGTGCTCTCACGATGAGGTAATCAGCTGGCCAAAGAGCTTACTCCATTTCTGTGGGCAGGGATTGAACCCCTGACCTCATGATTAAGGGAATCATTTGGTTATACTCCTATTTATAGAAGAGGGTAAGCGAATTTAAGCTAAATTAAAGCCCAATTAACCTCACTAAGGGGATTTCTAGGGAGTGGCAGAATAGCATTGTGGGCAGGTTAGGGATGATGGAGGTAGCATAACAGGTTCGGTATTTAGGTTTGCCGATGATGGTAGGGAATTCGTAGAAGGTGCTGACCGATTATTTGAGATAAGTTAAGCAAGAGGTTTCAATGATGGCGAGGGAAAATATTGTCTAGGGCGGATAAGGAGGTTCTTTTAAAGGCTGTGACCAATTCACTCCCTACCTATGTGATGAGCATTTTTAAAATTCCCGTGAATTTTTGTAATGATCTTAGATTGATGGTGTCTTGGTTTTGGTGGGGCCATGGTGAAGGTAGGCGTTGGATATCCTCGGTAGCCTGGAAGAAGTTGTGTCAACCAAAGTGTAAAGGGGGCTTGGATTTTAGGGACTTTAGGCTCTTTAATATTTCCCTTCTCGACAAAAAAGTGTGGAGGCTTATAAAAAATTCCAAGAGTCTATGGACGAGATTAATGCGTGCCAGGTATTATCCAAATGGTGATATTATGGTTACTGGTATCGAGAGCAATCCAAGCTACACGTGGAGAGGGATTCATGAGGCGAGGGGTATGCTTGAATGTGGGTAAGGCGGCGAATTGGAGATGGGTTAACTACGAAAATTTGGGGCGATACATGGATCCCAGGGACCCATACGAATCGTACCGTAATACTCCACTTAACCGAAAATGTTATTCGGGTAGGGTACAACTTGAAGAGGTCCATTGATAAGGTTAAAATCTGACTAGTGCTTAAAGGGATTGAAAGTACTACTCATATCAACAAAGTGAACTTTTCTTTTCTGGTTATCCATGCAAAAGAACTCTAAAATTAAGCGTGCTTGACTGGGAGTAGTCTTATGATGGATGACCTCCTGAGAAGGTTTCCGGGATGCACATGAGTGAGTACAAAATGCGCTGGAAAGGACCCGTGTTGATCTGTGGGTCATGTACAAAGCCCAGTGAACTACCTTGGGTGACCGCTCCCGACCCAGGGTTTGGGCCGGGGTGCTAAAGCGGTATTAGAGGAACCCTGAGACCGTGTGGTGAGTTTGTGGTCAGCCTAGCGGGGGAGGATTCTGGGATTGGCTAATTGGCTGCGGTCAGATGTTGTCAGGCGCAACGAGGACGTTGCGTTCTTCAAGTGGGGGTGTGTAATACTCCACTGAACCGAAGACGTTATTCGGATGGGGTACCTCTTGAAGAAGTCCATTGATAGACTTAAAATATGACTAGTGCTTAAAGGGATTGAAAATAATACTTATACCAACAAAGTTCACTTTCTTTTCTGGTTATATATGCAAAAGAACTCCACAGTTAAGCGTGCTTAACTGGGAGTAGTCTTAGGATGCCTGACCTCCTGGGAAGGTTTCCGGGATGCGCATGAGTGAGGATAAATGCGCTGGAAAGGACCCGTGTTGATCTATGGGCCATCTACACCGCCGGACGAGCTACCTTGAGTGACCGCTCCCGACCCAAGGTTTGGGTCAGGGTGTTACAGTGTTATCTCTCCATGTCAGTAGGGGAGGGATAATTTGGTTATAGGGGACCTTTTGTGTGAGGATGGGGAAGGCTGAAGTAAAACGAAGCTGGATAGTTTGCGTTTGCCTTTCGAGAGTGATATGGTCGTAAGTATTAGACTTAGTTCGAATATTCCTTTGGATGAGTGGTATTGGAGTGCTGAGAGGGATGATATCTACCCCGTGAAGTTAGCTTATTATATGCTGGTGGGTGATGTTCTTGAGATGGGTGAAACGTCGGATTCGAAGTTGGAGAAGTGGCTCTGGAATCGGCTCTGGAAGGTTCCAATTTGGCCCCGAATCAAGCTTTTCTTATGGCAGCAGTGTTGCGAAGCCTAACATTGCTTCTCGAATAGGAGGTGAGTATCCTTATTGTCCCTTTTGCCATTCTAATTTTGAGTCGAGTGATTGTTGGGTTACACAACGGGTTTGGGAAAGGATGGGTTGGAAGAGCGAGGTGGAGTATGAAGGAGGGAGGGTTCGGGATTTGGTGGAAGCGAGGTGAAGGGTGCTTGGGGTGATGGAGGATGGATGGTTTATGGTGTGTTGTTGGGTCATTTGGGAACATCGTACTAAGGTTGTCTTTGAGAGAAAGGAGATTGATCCATTAAGCGTGCTCTGAAGAGCTAAAGATGTTATTGAGGAGGTTGAGGGTATGGGCTTTGTGAGAGTGAAGGCTGGTGGGTAGGGAGTGGCGGCAGTGGACATAGCGAGAGAGTTGGGTGAGTGGCTGCACTGGTTGGATTAGTTATGGTGAAAGTTGATGTGGGCGTGAAGAAGGGGAAAGAGTTGGAGTCTCGAGCGTGGAAGGAGGAGTGGGAGCCACATGTAGTGGAAGCTATTGCCGTGTTGGAAGGCCTTAGAGAAGCTGGATGGAACGACGCTTGAATGTGGTGATCGAAAGCGATTGTGCTCAAGTCATCGATGCTTTGCATAAGAATAATGGAAGAAACATGTTTTATTTAATTATTCTCGATATCTTTCTTTATCTAGTTTATTTTCATCTGTTGTTTGGTCGCATACGAGTAGAGGCAACAATAGCGTAGCACATGCTTTAGCTCATTTATTTTCTAGAGCTGTGGATCGTATTGTTTGGTCGGATGTTTTGCCTCCGATTGTGAACAATGTTGTTTTGGTTGATCTTCTATTAATTTAGTGTACCCTCGAGGGGCTTGCTTAAAAAAATCCCAATTAACCTTATCCACACGCGTAAATGGATTAAAGATGGAGGATTGATCCAATTAACGTGTTACGTTAACAAGGATCGCTCGAGTAACAAGCTAACACCAATTAAAAGTATAAGAAACATTAAGCCAATCGTTTGACCTTAACTTATGAAATTATGACGCGAAACTCAGCTGAATTGATATCGACCGACCCGAAAGGTACCCAACTTGGAATAACACAAACCAATTAAAGCAAGTTACCGAAATCAACCCAATCGAAATCAAACTTAAATCGAAACAAAGGTCAACGTGATTAAAACCGAGTCGACTTATCCCGATCGAAACTGAACGAATGACACTTGCTAGGTCTAATATTTGAAGACGATGAAGTAAAATGATGGGAGAAATGAGAAGGACAATGTAAAAAAAAACCATACTGCAATAAGTAAAATGTTTACAACGAAAATCAAACATCCTTAAAAAGAACGCAAAATCTCATTTTGGACGAGAAATTCCGCCCGAAGCCTTCAGAAGGGCTTCTATCACCATTTTTATGGTAAATGTGACCCTTAAAATGGGTTGCATTTTGTACTATAAAAATGTTACTAATTAAAAAGGTTATATTTGGTTGTAAATGGGTTACTTAAGCCCCTTTGAAGTTTTAAACTTGGAAGGGTCAATCCATTCAATTGCCTTCAGTATTCCGAAGGAAATTGCTCAAATATCGGTAAGGCATACTCCTGATTAACACGGAAAAAAAAAATTTTTAGATGAAAATGACTTTTAGGTTAAAAAACCGTATTGCGAAGAGAAACACTTTGTTTCTTTAAATCCCGATGGAAATAAAAATAAATGAAAAGGATAAGAAGGAAAAAGTGAAAGGCGGAAGAAGAGATAACAAAGAAACGAGGGAAATGAAGTAATTGTGTGCTCCCCCTCTCTTTTCCAGTCTCCCTCCGCATGCATAGTATTACTTGAAAACCAATTTATTGATGGCTTCTTTACCTTCAGTCGCCATTAATGGCAACCTCAAGCTCGAACCTGACATCAGCAAGACCCCCTCTTTAGATAAGGTCACTACTTCTTTCACATCTTTTGTCTATTCCTTTTCTTCTAATCATGGATTATCACTCACATTACTTGTGTTTACATTTTAAATTGAAACTCTCATCTTTGTATTTTTATTATTGCCGATATATCGAATTGATATGTAACCTCTCATGCCATGTAATTGTGCGTTTTTACTCAAAATTTTGAACTTTCTACTGTTCCAGTTGTATTGTCAAGTGATTATGAATTACTCTGTGGTTGCTTTTATTTTTTTCAGTTATCAATTTAAAATGTCGAGATTTTATTATAAGTTTACTAAGAATCAGTGATCATGACTCTTGAGATAGTCACTCTTTCCGCGGTTCCGCCCCAATCATTTGTTTACCCTTTTTTTCCTTTTTTTCCGGGAGATATTTTTTATCTAACGTAAACAAATGATTTGAGACGGAGGGAGTAAAATGATAAGTTGTTGGATTGAATGGCATTGCTGAAAAATACCCGTAATTGATTCAAATGATAGCCAAATTTATTCTAAGATTCAAGTATTTCCGAATTATTTAGGATGGTCTTATTAGTGATTAAATTACCTAATTAGATACTTTGAAAGGGGAGTCCTAGAATTTAATGTTAACTCTACATTTAGATTTTATGATGTTGAACCTCTTACGTGTATTTAGGTGTATATTTTCGCTTGCCCAACCATTGGTGTTTTAACTTTGGCTATTTGGCTCGGCTCGTAGGTCTATCGAGCTTAGGGGATAGTCACCGCTTTCTTCAACTAACTCCGCTAATTTTGAAATCTAGTAAATGATGCAACTCTGCTCTTATTTTGACCTACATTCTTGAATTTCAGTGTCAAAGTGTTAGCTATCCGAGAACCCAAACCAATACCCAACTTGATGCAAATTGGGAGACAAATTTCTTCAGTTCCAGAGAGGCATTGTCCACCATAAAGGATGGTACCCAAATTGAATCATTTTTTTATGTTCCATTGTTGCAAGAATGCATTAAGAAGCGCTCGTTGTTAGATACTCAAATGGTTCATGCCCACATTGTGAAAACTGGAACCCACGAAGATACATATGTTATGACTTCACTTGTAAATGTTTATGCCAAATGTGGCCAAATGGAATATGCACAAAGAGTGTTTGATCATTTACCTGGGAGAAATGTTGTGACTTGGACGGGACTTATGACAGGATATGTACATAACTCGCAACCCGAAGTAGCCATTCGAGTATTTGTCCAGATGCTGGAAATCGGGGCTTACCCAACGCCTCATACCTTTGGGACGATATTTAGTGCTTGTTCATCTATGCAATTTGTGAAATTAGGGAAGCAAATCCATGCATATAGTGTAAAATATGGTATAGAAACCGACACAAGCATTGGCAATGCCCTCGGTAACTTCTACTCGAAATGTGGAAATATGGATGCTGCCATTCATGTGTTTAGAAGGAACGGGGAAAAGAATGTTATCTCATGGACTGCAGTTATTGCAGCTTGTGGTGACAATGGGGATCCTGATACAGGCTTAAGATACTTTGTCGAGATGCTTTCAGAGGGTGTGGAACTTAATGAGTACACACTGACGAGCATTTTGAGTTTGTGCTGTGCAATGCATGCCTTGGAGATTGGGGGACAAATACATTCCATGAGCATCAAACTTGGATTCCAAGAAAACGTGCGGGTGAAAAATTCAATCATGTACCTTTACTTGAAATGTGGATTATATAACGAAGCGAATAGATTATTTGATGAGATGGATTCTATCAACTTGGTGACTTGGAACGCGTTGATAGCGGGCCATGCCCAAATGATGGATGTCGCTGAAGACAGACTTTCTGCCCATCAAAGTGGAAATCGGGCATTAAATCTGTACCTAAAGATGAATCAATCAGGCATAAAACCTGATTTGTTTACCTTATCGAGTGTTTTGAGTATCTGTAGTTCTTTAGTGGCTTTGGAGCAAGGGGAACAAGTTCATGCCCAGTCCATTAAAAGTGGTTTTCTGGTGGATTTTATTGTCGGAACATCGTTAGTTAACATGTACAGTAAATGTGGCTACATCGAAAGGGCTTGTAAAGCTTTCTCGGAGATGAATTCTAGGACTGTGATATCTTATACATCTATGATAACATCCTTTGCCCAGCATGGTCAATCTCGAGAAGCATTGCAACTCTTTGAGGAAATGATATCAAATGGTGAGCAACCAAATAAAGTCACGTTCATAGGAGTACTTTCGGCTTGTAGTTATGCTGGTATGGTTGACGAGGCACTGAGATACTTTAAAATGATGAAAACAAGTTACAAGATTAAACCCATAATGGAGCATTATGCTTGTTTGATAGACATGTATGTAAGACTAGGACGGTTACAGGATGCATTCGAATTGACAAAGAATATGGGTTGTGAACCCGATGAATTTATCTGGGCAAACTTGGTTGCGGGTTGTAGAAGTCATGGTAACTTGGAGTTAGGGTTTTATGCAGCTGAACAATTGCTTAAATTGAAGCCCAAAGAAACTGAGACCTATGTTTTAATAATAAACATGTACCTCTCAGCTGAAAGATGGCAGGATGTTTCCAGAGTAAGGAAGATTATGAAGACTGAAAAGGTGGGAAAGTTACAGGACTGGAGTTGGTTAAGCATCAAGGATAAAGTTTACTCGTTCACAGCTCAAATTCGTTCAGGTCCTCTGAAAATTGAGGTTGAGAATTACTTGGGTAGGTTGATTGAGGAAGTTAAGAATAAAGGATATAAGGTTCAAAACTCGTTGGTATCCAACGGAGAAGACGATGAAAATGAAACTCCATCCTCTTCCGCACCTTATCACAGCGAACAACTAGCGGTTGCATTTGGATTGTTAAATACAGGAAAGAATGTGGGGCTACGTGTTGTTAAGAGTATAGGCATGTGCAGAAACTGTCATACATTCATCAAGCTCATCTCTGAAACGACTGGTAGGGAAATTATAATTCAGGATAATAAGCGACTCCATAGATTTGTTAACGGAAATTGTTCTTGTAAAGATTTTGCCAATCTTTTGTAATTGATTTTGTAGTTTTCATCCTCCTGATTGTTTGTTCATGATCTAACTGATGTAACCTTAGTTCTGTTTCCTGACAGCTTATGCAACTAGGGACGGAAATGATGGTTTAACTAAAATTCAAGCAATCCTTCTGTACCAGTGTGGCTGTATAGTTCCTTTGTCCCAATTTTTGTCTCTCATCTCTCATCTCACATCTCCCCATCGTCTCTTCATAAAATATCGTCTGTATGATAGGAAATCATGTCTTTTATTTGAGGATGATGTATATTACAAGATAATGGTAGTAAGATAGGGACACGAAAAGGGGACAAATTATCTCAACTCGGTTTATCCTAGAGTAGTTTTTTTAAAGACAAGTATTGGAAGTATGTTCTTAACAATCTGTTACTTTACCCCCAGGAAAATCAAACTGTAATGCCCCTTAATTTTTTAACTGGTTTGCTAAAGATCGCCCCTAATTTTACTCATCTCGCCCCTATTAATTACCTTATTGCCCTTGGTAAATTCTTTTGGTTTTTTATTATTTCGACTTTAGTTTTCGTATTTTATTAAAACCGCTTCAAAACCGTGTTACCTTTTCAAATTCAAAATTTTAAAAACTCCAAACCTCCCAACATCACTAATAACGATGAGTAACAATTGAAAATTTTTCATTAGAATAATTCTTTTCTTCAAAAATCGAAATGGCGCCATCAATAACAACGAACACCAAACCGCTTCGAGATTGAAACGGAAATCATCTTCAATCCTTCCAAATTATAAGATATCTATGTGTTTTAATTTCAATTTTCCCATTTTAGTATACTTTAGTTTTTAGGTTTAGTAATATGAGCAATAGAGCCAAAGTAGGATTCGATTTGAGAAAAATGCCGGAAACTGCGTTTGAATATTGACGTTTTAAAAAAAAAACAAAAGAAAAACGAAACAAACCCAGAAATGCGTTTTGGGGAAGATGAAGATGCTCATGTTGTTCCGAAAACGCGAAAAAACCAAGTTGATTTTGTGTGATTTGCACGAAATCCCCAGGCCAATTTCGTGTGAATTGCACGAAACAACCAGGCAGATTTCGTGTAAATTGTGCGAATATTGCTTGGGAATTTCGTGTAGCTTACACAAAACATTCAGGCAGATTTCGTGTATTTCAGACGAACTTGCTGTGCAGTTTTCGTGTTTTTCACACGAAACTCTTTTTTTTGTGTGTTTTTTAAATTAGTTTTTTTCTTCAAATGAAATTAGTATTAAATTTTTAATATTACGTATATATTCGTAATTATCGTTTAATTTTACGTTTCAATTAGTATTAATTGGTTTTTTTTCGTTTTAAAAATCCTTTTTTTTTTTTTTAAAAAAGTTAGTTAATTTTAAAATTTTTAATACGTATATATATATCAAATTCGTGTAATATTCGCGGGTTAATTAGTATTAAATATGTCGTTTGAATTAGTATTCATATTTGTAATTTTACTTAATTGTTTAAGTATTAATAAATTGTTTAATAATGCAGATGACCGACAGTGATGAACTACGAAACCGACTTCATGCTTCTGCTCGCCGCAAAACAATTAGTTTTAGGATGGGAAGTACTAGTTTTGGACGAGAGAGGTTTCGATTCCTTCTGAGACAGATTTCTATGAAGGTGGGGAGTACGAGCAACATCAGAGAGATCTTGAGGAAGAGGTAAGAAATTACGAGGGGTCGGAAAATGAGGTGGAGGAGGAAGATGAGGAGCAAGGAAATGGGGTGATGGGAAATGAGGAGGCGGGGAATCAGGGTGCGGGAAGTGGGGAGGGCACATCTACGTTTCGGGTTAGGCGGGGGATCCATGGTCGGTTTGAGCTGTATGCTGAGGGGTCTAGTACTACGATTCCTGAGCCTCGGAGGAAAGTTAGGGCTAGAGGGAAGGATAGTAGCTGGCTATTGACTGGGCCAGCACCGGGAGGTCCAGTAGTACCGGATTTGATCCCAAGTTTTGGTGGACACGTATCTTACCTTTTGTGGGGTCAGCCTCAGTTGGTCCGTTTGTTGACCAAATATACTAGAGAGCAGACTTTGGCTGAGCTTCGTGGTTGGAGTTTGTCCGATCCTGTTCGGAGGATAGTTGAGGATTCAGAACCTAGTCATTTGCCCGACATCATGCACAAAATCTGAACATGCCCTTGTTGTGTGCTTTTATTGAGAGGTGGCAGCCAGACACCAACACTTTCCACATGCCATGGGGTGAGATGGCGATATTACTACATGATGTGCAGGAGATTCTTAACATCGAGATTGATAGTATTCCTTATAGCATACCGGAAGCTGATATGGCACATTCGATACTTGGCGTGTCGGAGTTGTTGGGTATTACTGAGGCGGAGTTGGGAGGTCAGTGGGGACCAGATAAGGATGCAAAGATTTTCAAGGGAAATTTGATTCTGCAGAAAGCGTTGAAAAATCTGGTTGAGGGAGACAGGCGGGGAAGGGAAGCTGAGGCCTAGGGTTATTTGATGATTTTACTTAGTGCGACTTTATTTATTGATAAGTCGAGTGATAGAGTAAGGGCGAACACATTCCCGATGCTTAGAAATGTGGGTAGTATTGGTGGGATTGCTTGGGGTGCTGGGACACTTGTCTATCTATATAGGCAATTGGGGATCGCGACGAGGTCAGATTGCAAAGGTCTGTGCGGTTGTTTGACCTTGTTGCAATCTTGGATTTTCGAGTACTTCCCTGCTTTTAGGCTGATGGCCACTTTGGCGGCGGCTCCCGGTGCTCCTAGGGCTATGTTGTGGTCCACGAGTTCGATTCCACAGCGTGAGGTTGGGAGAGCTTTGATCTCCTATCGAGAGCATCTTGATATGATGCCGATAGAGTCCATAGCGTGGAGACCATACCCTTTCCACCCGGAGACCGAGCACCCCCGTAGTGTTTACCACAATTTGCTGTTATTTATTGATATTGTTGAGCCTTACCAGCCAGATCGATGTCTTCGACAGTTTGGGTACATGCAGGTGATCCCGGTCCATATGGCGCAGCCTGACAAGGTTCACCGTCCTGTGAAGTCCATTCAGTATGATGTGCAGTATGACGGGAGGTTTTTAGACTACACTTGGAGTACTTGGAAGATGCACATGGCACATTTGGATAGGGTGTCAATACCCACTCACCCGACACATGCGTACGGGGTAGGGTATATGGAGTGGTTTATGGCACATTCTCATCCTTTCGTGATGAACGTTCCCCGAGACCGTGATCAGGTTCCCTTGGCTAGGCCCCATTTTTCGACTACGGTACGTATAGTTAATTTTATTTACTGGATCGTAAATTATGTTATTTTAATATTGTTATAACTTCTAAGTTTTTTTTTTGTAGGTTGGCCAATCCCTTATTGTAACACCCCCATTTATACAGGAACCTTTAGCAAGACATTCCCGAATAAATAAGGTTGTTACCATCTCGGTTTCCCGAGGTAGTGAATAACAAAGGTAACGAAACAACAGTACTTTAATAAATAATACTTTAGCGTTGAGGCTTTTACTACAAACAATACCAAGAGTACTTAAATTATAAAAATACATCGCAGCGGAAAGTAAACTGAGTCATTAATCTAATGTGGTCTATACTTCTAAGTCTTCTCGTTGCCTCACGCTGTCCATCTCCCAGCTTAGCTTACTGAAGTCTTGTCAATCAATCTGCTCCCCAAAATTGGTTCATCACAGGTGTTCACGAATACACGATCAACCACGAGATTGAGTAGAATATACTTAAACAACACAACAATACAAATGCAGACAATATGATGAGACTATGCAACTGATGCACCTCCGCATCATGACACATCACACCCTTCAGTCCACCACGTGATCGCAGCCCGATTCACCCACCTCGCCATTCCCTAGGCCAAGGTACAACTCAACCGTCGTTGAGATCCAGGACCGCGCCTGAGGACACCATGGTCAAGCCCGTAGACAAGTCATGGACCTAATCATAATATTCATTTCCAATTCCAATTCAATTCCATTGTCTTTCCGACAATTAATTCCGACATTCGACTCAATGCCAATGCATGCCATGCCAAACAATAAATAACAATGCATATAATCATGCCGAATCCTTATCCRTTCTCMTAMACAATCATCATTACAGRTKCTYATAASAYGCCAACTCAATCAATGCCATCTCATGCATCCAGATCATATGTAATCAACAATCATCCAGTATCCATATAATTCAATYAATCACAACAATCATATATTAAACACAKTTGAGTAGGTATATCCTACCTTGMAGCTTADCAAATTCCGTTCAGCAATCCAATCAACAATTAGTAATATTCCACCACGAACTCGTCACCTATAAACAGGTATTTATTAATTAATTCATTATTCGATATCGTATCCATTTAAGAATTACATTACTTATCAATTAATTATTATTATATATGAATTATACGATTTATACGAATTATCGTCGCGTAATTAGATACGATTAATACTAAACAAACCCCCTCTTTTACCGTATCCAACACGCCCCAAATACACGGCTTATGCACGGCTTCTACCACCAATCCCACCACAGCCAACCTCCTAGCGCCATGGCGGTCACCACCAGCCCTATGGGTCCCCACCGAACCCAAACACCGAGCCAAACCACCAACCAACTCCCTCTTGCTCACGATCACTCACACACACGCATAGACAACCACCCTAATCGAAACTCCCTCGCAAACCACCACAAAAGCCACCACACCACCACCGACCATCACCCACATCACCTCTGATGTACGACGACTCCAGTGGTGGGGTCCAACCACCCTCGACATATACACAGCCACCATACAACTCGTCTTAAGACGGTTGCACCAAACACGAACACCTTCTCCTGTTTTCCTTTACTCCGGCCACCATGCGCACCAACGACCACCGCCGGCCACCACGACTACACCCCTTTGGTCGACTATCTCCCCTGCAACCAACCCAACCAACCACGGGGAAAACCATCAAGGTTTCGGGTCTCAATTGCATTTGAAAGCCCGCGCACATAATCCATGTTCTCCCGTCTGTTCTGCTATCCCGGACACCACCGTCACCGTCGACGGTCAACCCTATGTCAGACTATGGTCACGACAGTCCAGGCTATGGGTCTCGGTCATAACACGGGTCCTATATGGTTCGTATATCAATTGTATCGATCTCTAATACTAGCTATATGAATGATTAACGAACTAATTAGAAATTACAAAACCGTCTTACCTCCTTCCGATTATGCGAAGTTTTCTTAATGTTAGATCTCCTCTCAAAAACGAAATCCTAGAATTATGATGGTAAAGGTTAGGGTTAGGTCGATGTCTTTCCTTTTATACTAAAGTCAGGTCGATCCAAGCCCATTATAAAAAAACCCGATTACTAATACGATATTATTATTAATTACCGTCTCATTACTAATTATTATTATTTATTTATTATTACATCCCGCTCATTGACATCATCTTATAATTAATTATTATCTCAAGCCCTTTTAATTAATTATAAACATTTACGTTTATTATTCGTATAAATTGTATTAAATTACGGGGTATTACAGTCTTCCCCCCTTAAAATGAACTTTGTTCTCGAAGTTCGCCCAAGAATGCTACGAAAGCCTCACTACTATATCCATATGAACATCACTGGGCACACAACTTGACACATATAACCTACCATTATAAGAAAAACTAAGCACAAAATAAGCTCAAAATCCGAGGTGTGACATCCTATCCCCCTAAAAAAAAGGGTTACGTCCCTATAACCAACATACCTTACACAACCAAGTGAGGATATTTCTCCCTCATTACCGCTTCAGCTTCTCAAGTAGCTTCCTCCACTTCGTGATTAGACCACAATATTTTTACCAACACTGTCTCACCATTACGAGTCTTCCTAACTATTATGTCTAATATCTCCTTTGGCTCCTCTACATATGACAGTTGCTCATCAATCTCTACATGTTCAGGCTCCAAGACATGGGTAGGGTCACTCACATACTTCCTTAACTGTGAAACATGAAACACATTATGGACTTTATCCAAGACAGGAGGTAATGCCAAACGATAAGCTACCTCTCCCACTCTGTCTAAAATCTCA
>VHZZ01004545.1:33147-46363 GCA_009801015.1 Silene noctiflora | reverse complement strand
CAAAAGTGTCTAGAAGGCTTCCTCTACAAAATCTCCTCCTAGAATTATAGCAATCAATCAAAACCATGGAATATACAAGCTAATCCCCAAAACCCTCAAAATACCCAAATTAGGGTTTCACCAATCTAAAACAAATCACAAAAGACTAAGCCAATAAAATTACCCCGACGATTATGAATGCAACGATGTCAAAATCCCCAGAAGTGACGAACTCAAGCTTTGGATCGATAGGAATAGAATAGAAGCAGTAACATTTTTTGTCTTTTGTGAAAAAAGTGATTAAAACTGCTTAATGAAATGTTTTAATTTAAAACACGATTATCACATGCTTCCCGTTCTATTTATATCAAACCGCGGAAAAACCCGTAACGAACCGGACACTCGGCTGAGTACGAGACACCTGACCGAGTAAGACACACTCGACCGAGTGCTAACTCACTCGCCCGAGTTCGCAACAAACAGAACTCTGACAGAATACTCATGACAGCTACTCGGTCGAGTACCCCATACTCGGGCGAGTAGCCTAAGACCATAAATCTGGTGTATTACATGGCAGCCTCAAACATCACTTCTACTACAGCCTTCTCTCAACCACCCTCTCCCTTTGCTCTCTCGATACTCCATTTCTAACTGATACCGTAGTCTTGTCAAGATTCACTAATGACCTGAAGCCGCCTTATATCTTCTCAAAATATTATTAGTTACCCCCCCCCCCCCCCCTCTCCCTGTGTTGCCCGAACAAAGGAAGTACCGTCATATGCGAATAAAAGATGGGAAATGCAGGCGCATTGCCATCACACGAAATCTGTACAGCTCGTTTCTCTCAACCGCCCTCCGCATCAAATTCGACAACACCTCCACGCATAGTATGAATAAATATGAAGATAGTGGATCTCCTAAATTTCCCTTGTCTAAGACCACTAACTGCCGAAATTCCTACGAGGGTGCACCATTAATCAACACCAAGAATGTCATTGTAAACACACTCCATTATCGTTCTCACCCAACCTCCATCAAATCCGATAATGACAAGAACCCGTCTCAAGAATCCCCACTCTACTCTATTATACGCCTTTACCATGTCAGGTTAAATCGCCATATGCCCCTCAGTATTTCGAGAAATTTTCATATAATGGAACATTTCAAAGGCAATTAAAATGTGTTATCCGAAATTGATCCCTCTAGCGTAAAGACAATTTGATTTTCCGACACAATCTCTCCCAAAAAACTTTTTATTCTTTTTGCAAGCAACTTGGAAATAAGTTTATTTTATTGGCCACATTACATAAGCTAATAGGTCTAAAGTCACGAATTTTATCCGGTGCTTTTTTCGTCGGGATTAAGACTATATTAGTTTTATTGAGCTTATTCGGCGACGATTCATGTCGCAAAATGCTAAGAACATTGGTTACCACATCCCTATATACTAAAGATTAACACAACTCTAAAATTCCCGCTCAAAAATCCCGCCAAAGTAATATGTCTACTAAAGAAAGTGGTCCCACTGTCGTGTCATCAATTAGCTCCAGTATAATCCTCTTTTGATTCTATAAATATAATTTAATTTGATTTGCATAAAATAAATCTTACTACCAATTTTACTTGCCTAAAATAAACACCGTAGATTTCTCCCTACTATCATAATTCTGATATAATTGAAAAAACTATTGCCACTAAATAAGGAAACTAGATTGCCATTAGAATAATAATACGTATATTAGAATAAGTATACATGCATTAATTCCGACACAATTGCAAAAAAAAAAAAAAAATAGTTTAATTAACTGAATGTAAATCAAAAGTATTTTTACTGTATTAGGCGTCGTCTAGACAAAAGATGTTGAAGACGAATTTATAAAAACATGAACTACGATCCACTAAATGAGAAATATTTAAAGGGTTCTTTCATTTTTAATACGAAAAAACTTATAAATCCCTTATTATTAACTAAAAGATTAACACCTAGCATATTCCCACTTAACTAGCATATTGCGCTTAAATCTATTCTATTCTAACTAATATTTTATTAATGAATGATAATAATAATAATGTTGAAAGAAAGGGACCCGATGTTAATTGGCTAAATTGTGCTCAAAATCTTTTCTATTATGGCTAATATTCTTATTAATTAATGAAAGTGGACTCACTGTTATTTGGCTCCACTAATTAGCTATACTAATTAACAAGTATATACAGTAAATACATCTATACATATTTGTCTGTAAATGTAAAGATAAGATTACACATTTGTTTTTAGTTTTAGTAATATGGAGTATGGGTCGAGTATTATTAATGTATTATTAATGTCATAAATTAAATTTTACATCTAACTTAAATGTATTATTAATGTCATAAATTAGTTGCATGTAATTATATAACATTATAGTGTTATTCTTAATAGTAAAGTATAATAATACTAATAGTTCAAGACAAAAATAGCTTAACTTGGGGTGTTTTGTTGGAACTTTTGGAATGAATTGGAATGGACTCAATCCATTCTAGTGTTTGGTTGAAGGGTTTTGGAATGAAGTTAGATACCCAATGGATTCTAACTCCATTCCAACCCCTTGAAATCTCATACCCATGTATATACACCGAAGTTTTTAAATCCATTCGACCATATTACTATGCTCAATCCATTCCAAGATCGAACCAAACACTTGTGAGGGAGTATGAGTTCTAACACCATACCTCTATGGTATCACAATCCATTTCAATATTTTGAACCAAAAGACCCCTTAAAGTTTCTTTGATGGTAGTAAAATTTTTTTTTTACCTCTTACTAATATTATATTTATTAGTACATTAGAAGATTAAATTGAAAGTACACTTAACTTATGCAAATATTTTTATTGAGAAAGCCTCTTTATAAATCAAATCTAAAAAATACGGTGCTTTAGCACGACATCTACAGTAGTTCGGACCAATCGATTTGCCTGCAATTTGTTAGTCAAATTCCCATATTATATTTATTAGTACATTAAAAGATTAAATTGAAAATACAAATAACTTATGCAAATATTTTTATTGAGAAAGTCTCTTTATAAATCAAATCTAAAAAATATAGTTATTTAGCACGGCATCTACAATAGTTCGGACAAATCGATTTGCCTGCAATTTGTTAGTCAAGTTCCCATTTCGAATATTTTTCCCCACATTTCTTAATCTCTACCTTCTTCTTTGATCACTTTCAGGTCAGCTTATTTCTTCTCACTACTAATCCTATGTCTTACATATATTCACATTACTCATTCTTCTCCATGTTAGTTTAAGCTTGATAGAGTATTAAATGTCACATTGTCCGCAACCTGTTCGATGAATTGTTCTGCATACTTAAACTTCTTGACCAACTTTTGTATGCCCATATATGCGCGCGTCAATGTAGTTATCATTTATTAGGTAGAATATGCCTTATTTTATCTGATTTCTTATTTGTTGTAATTAGATTGTGGGTATCATTTGATTTCATCTTTTTTGGGTTATTGATTTTATGTTTTTTCATAATTCATCGCATTTGATGAGTACAGTTTGGTGTGGTAGCGTGAAATTAGCAATGTTACGACTTATAGAAAGGAAAAAGAATTGTTTGTCATCCCACTTTTATGCAATGTTGCAATTAACTTTTGTTAGCGAATAGCCACTAGATAGGACGAATGCCAAATTGAGAATGGCAATGCGAAAATGTTGACGTCTAGTGAGCATTCGATAGTGAAATGAGAAATTGCAGGACAATAGCCAAAGTATACGGGGACAAAGTGCTTATGGACTAAGAAACCAAGTTGTCTAGAAAAATGTCACAATAGCCAGCGTATTTAGGGACAAAGTACTAATGGATTAGTATTTGTCTCTATTGTTTACTGAGGTCATCCTCGTCATCTCAATTACCCCAATGCCTCCATGAAGACCTTCTCTTATATCAAATGGGTGGGGTGGGTGCGTGTAGCCTGCGAGGTTTCTTTAAACAAATGGCGTTAATCTGGTAAAAGAAGCGAGTGGGGTTTGCATAATCCCTTCTTATAGTTGTTTCTTGTCTAGTGGTATCATTTGGGTACAGTTTAGGAGGGAAAGGGAGGAATGGAGGTTTGATGTATCCATTTTGAATATGTCATATTTCGGAAGGATTTTAGTTTTGTTTGGAGGAAGGACAACCGAAATGGGCACCATCGTTTTCCTCGTCTTGATTTCACTGCAACCGAATTTACTGTCTAAACAAGCTATTATCCTCCTTCCTTTCCCTTCCCTCCATATCCCTCTACTTCACTCCATCCACTAGAGGTTTAACTTGGCTAACATATTCATTGAAAGGTAAGGGAAAATGAAGTTGATTCACTGGCTTACTGAATACCTTTGTGTAACTCGAAGATAGAAGGCTACGTAAGTGGCAAGGATTAGAGTTATTTTAATCGAACCTATTTTTTTGCGATGCAGAAAGAACAATGAATCTTTGGCTCCATTGAAAATGGACATTTTTATGGAGTTTATTGTGTGAAATTAACTTGTCTCCTTTTGTAAAAAAAATATGACTATTTGGGGATGAAAATGTTTTATTTTGCTGTTAACTTTGGTATCATCTTTCGAAGTAACTAGTATTCATTCCATTTTGATGGCAATTTGTAAAACAACTCATGTGCAAATTAAAGTAAGCCAATTTTCAACTATGTAATGTAACTATGAGTTTTGCCATCTGCGTGATGTCTTATTCGAATGGTTAATCATCTCCCTTCTGTATTTCAATTTTCAATTACTCTGCCAGACAATAACTCTTGTTTTCATAACCACAGGCTTTTATACTTGATTTATATGTTCAGAATCATATCGTGCTTTCATCTCTACTTGTGGACTACCTGTCATCACTGTGTCCTATCTCCTCCAAATCATATTGTCAGATTCATGATGATATCTAGCAAACATTTTGCAGGGCAATATGGTTATTCCACCACCAGTCAGACTACCTAAAATCACTGAGTTTCTGAAGCCATACTTGCTGAAAATGCACTTCACAAACAAATTTGTCCACGCTCAAGTTATTCACTCACCATCTGCAACAGTTGTTGCTTCTGCGAGTTCACAGGAAAAAGCATTGAGATCAACCATGAGCATCACCCGGGATGTAACTGCTGCTGCCAAAATTGGAAAGATTCTTGGTGAACGCTTGCTGGTTAACAATATTCCTGCCGTTCAAGTCTTCCTGAAAAGAGAACAGAAGTATCATGGTAAGATCAAAGCAGTTATTGATAATATGAGGGATGCTGGAGTGAAATTACTGTAAGTCAAATCAGTTGAACTCATTTCTAAACAGGATTCCCCATATCACTCTTTCAACTCATTCTAAGTCAATTTAAAGATAGTGGATCCATATTATCGTGGGTTCAGTAGAGGACCCGATGGCTGGTTCTTTTGTTCGGAGAGGATCGGTATGGAGTTGCTTGGAGTCTCTGTGATTGTGCCTACATTGATGACTTGACTCATTTTCTTGCACTGTTTTCCTTTGTTTAGACATATATTGGTTGTTGAAAAAATATGTTCCATGGTGTTTGATTGCATTAGGAAGGTCGTTATTACTCGCATAATGAAAATCACCAGAATGCGTAAGGGAACAAGCGTGGTGGTTAGTGGCGGTAATGGGAGATATAAAATGGCATCCTTATTTCTAAGGAATAAAAGCCTTAAACATGGGCGCCGGGCAGACAGTGACCATTGGGTGTTCGGGTTTATTACCCCAGTGTGAGTATGAGAGTATGAGAGTATGAGAGTATGAGTAACTATTACGCAATTTATAGGGTAAATGTACTCTCCTCTTTTCATTTTCACCTTAACGCTACCTTCACTTTCCGACATTTTCTTTTTGCTTTGAGTTTGTTTAGACGTTTGGTCGCTTAATAGTTACTCCAGCTCAAGCAAACTCATTATTAAGGTATAATCATCATTTTTTAAGAAATAATCCGTACAATATTGGTATCATTTAGTTTTAATCTTAAATCTTGAAAGTCTACATTAAGTATTGACCTAGCTTGTGTTACTATGAGCAACTGGACAAGAAACAAGTTGTTGAGACGTAAATGGGACTACCAATCATTTTCATATATAATTCAAGAGAGGCGGCTGGTAATAGTATCATTAACGATGAATATATAGTATAGTTGTTGGATAAAATGTTGATAAATATATTGTATAGTTACCCTTAATTCGTCAGGACAATTGAATTAAGAAATTAGATGAATTGTTTTTTAAGTGGTAGATCGACTACGAACAACATGGCAAAGAAAGAAAAAAAGATGCACAGGGTTAACTCGATTACGAACCATGGGCGGGTGATCAACTATGATGGGCTGGGAGATCAACTATGATGGGCTGGTCCATATGACTGAACTGATCTCGTGAATGTTGTACTACATATCTCTTAATTATTGGGACGTGCTAGCCAAAAAATAAAAATAAAAAGATATTTCAGCGTTGGGATGAGAACAATAATTTGTTTATCAGATTGGCCATTTATTTGTTAAAAGTGGTTAGTATCACAAATTGACAAGTATACTATCCAAATTTTATTTATTTGAGTCTTAATTGAATGTGGGCAAGACATGCACAAGTAATCTGTATAGTCTTTTAAGTTGGATTTAGTTGGGAGTTTTATTTTATTTATTTGGCCTATACTGCAGCAGCACTACAAGTGCACTAACATGGGGTCCATGGTCCCAACTCCCAACTTTATCCATAGAGAGCTCATACAGTGTCACTAGTCACTACACCATTTTTTGTACTCTCCAAACTTGTTCAATAAAAAAAGTGTGAACTCATTCATCATTGATGATTCATGATCTATAACAATAACAAAATTATTCTGCTTAATTACATGTGCAAACATTAGGCCTAACTCAGCTCAATATGTATGCCTCTTTCATTTCTCATTGATTCTCATCATGCCACCTTTCCCTACTTTTTTGGGACAACTTTTCCTACCCATGTTGCCCATTTGTATTGAAATATACTCCACTTCTTTGAAAGGATGATGATTGAGCTGAATTGGCCTTCTCAATTTAGATCTGAGATTGATTAAAAAATTATACTTCTGTGTGTTTGTGACTTAGTTGTGATTTGGAAAACTGAAAAGAATTATAGAGGACAAAAAAGAAAATATCAAATATATTTTACAATAGGAACGTTACCAATGCAAATTGCAATGTAGAAGGCGAGGCGGCCTAATATACTTAGCCTTACCCTTGTATATAACCATAGAAATATAAATAGACCATTTTTAAATGACCTCGAAATCAAAATTACGTCGAAAATTGCATTGAAGGATCGTTAACCCACAAGAGAATGAAACGCAGCCTCTTTAGTGAACCATTTTCATTTATTCCGTCATAATCTAGAACCAAAGAATAATAAATCTTAGACTCCATTACAATTTTCTTTTAAAATTTACAAGAATTCAATTATGTAAAGATAACACACACCTTATGAACCAACCGTCCAATAAGACACAAGAGTTAGCTCATGTGGTAAGAGCTCTCTTACACCAAAAATGAAATTGAGAGTTCGATTTAAGTGCGCTCATTTGAAAAACCAAAAAAAATAAAAATAAATCAACTAACAGTCCAACAGTTGTACAATGCAGACTTTATAAAAAAAGGCGAGTGATTGAATCATTGACATATCACAATACATTAATTTAACATTATGCCGACTCTAAGATTGTAATGCTTGAATTGTATTCATCAGAATGGGAGAGTATATGTACACCAGCAACGATATCTCGTTTCCTAATTACAAGCGATACTATGCCTAATTAGTTGCTACAAATACGGAAACAGATTATACACAATATTTGCTAAATAAATTACATATATTCTAACACACCTCCGCAGTCGCAACGGGAGGAGGACGAATGTTGAGGCTAGCTCTAAAATCGTCAAAGAGAATAGAGGGAAGTCCCTTGGTAAAAATGTCGGCCACCTGAGAACAAGAGGGAACATGATGGATGCGAACATTACCCCCGAGATACCTTTTCACGCACGAAATGGATGTTAAGCTCAATATGTTTTGTGCGTTGATGCTGAACGAGATTTCCAGCAAGGTAGATGGCGCTAATGTTGTCACAATAGACTAGTGTTGCTTTACATAGCCAGTGATGTAGTTCCAATAACAAATTGCGCAACCAACAGAATTCGGAAACAACATTGGCCACGCCGCGATATTCGGCTTCAGCACTGGAACGAGAAATGGTAGGCTGTCTTTTGGACGCCCAGGAAATGAGGTTGTCACCTAAGAAAACACAGTATACACTAGTTAAGCGGCGGGTATCTGGGCAACACACCCAATCTGCATCCGTATATGACGTCAAACACGTAGGACGAATTGTAACACCCCCATCTACCAAGGAGTCTTAACCAGACCTTCCCTAGCAGATACGGGCATTACCGTCTCGGTTACCCGAGGAATAGTATATCATAACGTCAATAAAAGAACTATTACTATTAGTTACATATTTAAACTCAACACAAAAGAGATACAACTGACGAGACTACACGACTACAGTGAGACTACACACGCCAAGACTCTGTGAAATACACGTCCCTCCAGTGCACCTAGACAAGCTCCATATCAACACCCGCTAAGAGTAACTGCTCACCATAAACGATCACCGCATAAACACAACAAGGAAACACAGACAACACCACACAAGGTTAATAACTGAAGAACGTCATACTAAACACAACATGCACAAGCAGGTACATCACCATCCACCTGACTGACACCGTGGTGCAGTCCTGCCAGATTACCAATCGCAACCAGTAATCTACACCACCAGTGGGAACCGCAGCCTCACCACCTAAGCCCCGCTCAAAACCATAGAGCGAATAACCCAATGATCATTAATGTGCACATCCCCCTTGTGACGGAAACAACAAGCGGCGAACAAGGGCGTGAAGCCATTCCCGCAAACGACTCCACTCAGCCGGGGACGCACCCCACACATATACAAAACAGAATATTAAACCATTTATACCACCACGCAATACACATAGCATCATTCAACATTACTGAGTAGGAAAACCTACCTTAGCGATCTGCGACTAGTATCACATCCATATGGCTTCAACACAACCATCCATTCCACCTAACCACAAAGACGTACCCTTAGTACTAACAACCACGACCCAATAAAACTTAAGGAGGACGGTGATGATGATGACTTACCTACGCTCGGCATACCGATGACACGACCGCAACCCGACTCGAGCCTCCATCTCCATGTTAGACTTCTAAGGTGAAGGATTAGAGAAAAGGTGATGGGGAAGAAAGGGTGTCGACGATCTAGGTTTAGGAGAAATGAGAAAAGAAAAAGTGATTTGGGTTTACGACTTCGCGATTTATATTAAAACGCTGAACCCGACTTACTCGATCGAGTATGTAGATTACTCGATCGAGTGGTCTCTACTCGATCGAGTCACTGGACTACTCGATCGAGTAGCCCACGCTAGATCGAGTTCCCCGAACTCAAAGGTGCTAAGTCTCAAGGTCCATTCTAACAAGGATCCCAAGGTCAAACATGTATCTAAGGTCAATCAACGAGTCCCTAATAGGACGGGTATTACAGTCTTCCTCCCTTAAAAAGAACTTCATCCCCGAAGCTCAACTCCTCGTCTTCCAAACCCACAAAAGTCAAACCAACGACATAACCCAACCTAACCACTATAAGTATACCCTTAGACCTCGTTGCCTTCATGTCCACTAATCACCATCATCCACCCTTCCACGAGTATAGCCATCACTATCCACTACTTCTACCATACCATCAAAACAACACGGTATCTCTGCTATACAAAGGAATAACTACACATATATGGAATAAACACACACATATAACCACAACTGTACTAATAAAAATCTTTATATAATTCCACATAAAAGCATACTTGTTGTCAAGACAACAATTAAATCATCTAACANTAATAAAAATCTTTATATAATTCCACATAAAAGCATACTTGTTGTCAAGACAACAATTAAATCATCTAACAACGATTAAGTTACACCACAGACAAAGTTTTTGCAATATTCCCACGCGCGACATTACTCGTCCCCTCTTAAAAGGAACTTCGTCCCCGAAGTTCGCCTCCAAGATGGAATACTCACCAAAACGAAGATCGTACCCCTCCCCCATGATACTCTTAACCTATAATCAAATGACTAAGCAAGATGAAAACTCATACACAAAACAATTCTGTCATGCTCAACACATACCAATAAGTATACAAAACAACTTGTAAAGAACTAAATGTCAACACGTAACCATTGTGGCCGACTCAAGGTTAACATAACGCATCCCAATCGGTTGCCGAAAACAAAACAAAGTTAGCAACTACATAGCTTGAAAATACTGCATGTGCCTTTGATACAACTCGTACACAGATGTCAGATACAAAATAACCATCACTATTCATAAAAAAAAAAAAACGTTTTGCCCAACGAAAACATTCCCCATGATCCTATGGTAACAAGGTAAACGGTCTTAGCACAAATTCTACCGTCACTCGATCTTGTTTCAACCGTACTCGATTGAGTTAACAGTACTCGATCGAGTTGACAGTACTCGATCGAGTTGTTGCTACTCGGTCGAGTAATTAAAGGGTCAGAATGCATGTAGAATCTGTCTAGAACCTACTCGATAGAGTAGACTCGAATCGGTCGAGTTTAGGCTTGGGTACTCGATCGAGTTAGGCATACTCAATCGACTTTGCTCAGGTCAGAAGGCTCCTACATTCAAAAAAATGAAAAACAAACTAAGAAATATACAAGTTTCGGGATCATATCCCCGACATCATCATATCCCCATCCACGTCTAAACCAAAACAAAAAGAAATCCTGTCACGTGCATGGCCTTATGGCCGATTACATCACCAATAAAATATCCAAAACCAAATAACGGAATAAAATCCAACACAAATCTAATAACCAAACATGAAATAAGAATGAACACTCAAGGGTAGTCGCCGAGGTCCTCCTCCATCTCCTCCGTGCCTCCTGCTCCTGACGGGCTAGTTCTTGAGGTACCTGCTACATCTCCTCCTCCAGTGGCAGCTCCTGTCCCTAGTCCCCCACCGGTCCACCATGGTGCAATGAACCCATAAGGATAGCTCTCCGGGACTCCTCACGTGGTCCTGTCCACCCCGTAACTAATGAACACGCCACTATCACCCCCCACTCCACGCGACCATACCGATTGGGCCAAGTTGCCCCCCCACATCTTGAAGAATAGTCATCTCATGTAGGTTCCGGATCACCAAGGTGTTCGACACCCGCTCCGTAAGCTCACTCACCTTCATCTCATGGTTATACGAAGCCGGGTACTGGGGCGGTCCCTGCTGCCCAAACGGTGGTCCTCCAACCACCTCCCTAGGTCTCCGGGGTCCTGTACCCTCCCTAGGCACCTGGTCCTCTGCCCTAGCATGATCTCCCCCAACCAGCTCTGGAAAATCTATAAGGAGGTCATCGATGATCAGGTATGTCTGGTGGGGAAGGTCGGCCTCCTCACAATAGGGTGCAGCCTCTGCTAAGGGCTCAGTTACAAGAAGATGAGCCGTGTCAGGTAACCTCATCCAACTCCTACACCTCACTCTCCAAGCTAAACCTCTATCGTCCATCACCCACAACCACTTTTGCCGAACAAAGTAGGTCTTATACAAGGTTGGGACAATGGCACTCATTGGTTTGAGAGCAGGAGAAGCCTCAAAGTCCGTCAACCTCTCAGCTTACCGGGTGACTATAGCACCGCAACTGAGGTGGCGAGTAGAAGAATGGGCCATCAGAGCCAAGCTAGCGCACACTATCGTTGATGCGCTATAAGCCCAGCGTTTCACTCGGGCGGGGTTAAGATAAGAGATCAAAAACATAACCTCATGTGAGTTCAACTTACTCACATCCTTCCTACCATACAACAAACAGGTCAAGGCTCTAAGGAAAATCTTCAAGGTCATGTGTTGGACATCGTTAATCAGCATAGCACTAGTGGTAGGGGCAGCTCTACCAGTGAGCGAGGGTAGGTAACTACTAGCTCCACTCTCAGTTGGGACATCCCTAAGATACCCCTTCTTAGGCCGAGCAAGCCTAAGGTGGTCAGTAAACTGGTCCAGGGTCAGACTAAAGCTAGTGTTCATCAACCGAAAATCCACCGTCTTCCTAGCTACATCATAAGCAAAAGAGCTCATGAACTTTAAGGTAAGAAAGGCATAAGAGCGCTTCCTCAACCGGTACAAACCCTCCAAGCCCAAAACCTCAAAGATATGCCTAACATCGGTCTCAATCTCTAACTCCTCCATCAACCCCATATTGATGCACCTTGTTGGCTTCAAGGTGCGACTCATAAAACTCACAAAGGCCTCTCTCTGGTCAAAGTCACAGAAAACTACCGTTGGATACTGAGACACTGGTGGAACAGTCGGCCCTCGGCTTCCCTCTCCCACTTCTTCCGTGGCGGCTAGATAGGCCCTAGCCCTTTTGCTCGGTGGTCGTGTGGTAACGTTTCTCGGCATCTGTATCAACATAGTTAGCCAACATCGGGTTTTAAAATTGAAAGTGAAAAGTCTCAAATGTTATTTACCAAAACAAGGGCAAGTCTTAAGATGAATTTCCGTCACAATCATGTAAAATTTAGAAGCAAAACATGTTCTTAATAACTTCCTTTATCCTTTGTAAATCATAAAAGTTGGATAACATATCGAAATTAAAGCTTGGGCAAGTTCTAACAAGAATCCGGAGTTAGATTTTACAAAAATTAAGCTCAATATGTCGATTGTTACAACGAAATTGGAATAAGATCTCGACTTGTGCACCCAAAATGACGAAGTTTTAAGACAAATTTCCCCATGAAAATAGCTAAAATTAAGCACCAATTATAATAATACTACCACCCTGACAAGGCGGTCGCACACCTAGTAAAAATAAATCCCTAAACATTGCACAAATAAATGTAGTACGTAGGGGTCGAATCCACAGAGAAACGATTGTTTTATTAGTTGTTACGAATTTATCGGGAACGGGTTATTTCTATTGATTGGGAAAAAGCAATGGAAACAAAATAAACAAGTAAATAAATAAACAATTGTAAGTAAATAAAGCAAAGCAATTGTAAATAAAATGGGGTTAACAAATATAATTAAAGATAGTCTAGGGGTTTCGGGTCACACATGCATAGTAAAACATAACATATTAA
>VHZZ01004541.1:19439-29592 GCA_009801015.1 Silene noctiflora | reverse complement strand
GGAACTTTGAGACGGTATCTCCCGACCTAGACCTTTCATTTTTAAAACCAAAACGACCGTTTTGATGAGGGAAGCGGTTTTGATTTTCGTGATGCATCCTATTTGTTCCTTGTGCCTAATTGTTAGATGTGTCAAAAGTTTTGAGCAAGCCCCAACTTGCCTTGGAAGGGAGCACGTACCTCATCATGTTACGTTGTGAGTTGAAGGGACGGAGAAGGCCCGTTAATTGCCTTTCGTCGGATTCTATTAGTTTAGCTATTAGTTATGAGAATAAGGGTCTTAGTTTCGTCTCCTTACTTACTCGGGGACGAGTAAAACTTAAGTGTGGGGAATTTTGATAAGTACTCGATTTAGTCTCCTTTCATTATTCTTCTCTTCCTATTTTTGGCCCGATTCACGCGTATTTGCGTGCCCTTACGTGCATTTTGTCCCCCTATTTCCCGTACTATGACTACCCGTCTCGCCTTGCAGGAATTGGCGCGGAAATCGAGGAAATAGGAGCCAAAGGGCCTGTTTCGGAACGTGGAAGGAAAGAAGTGGAAAATGCTGATCAGGGGYTCCCAGCCTGTGTCCAACCGACAGCCGGCCAGCCGGCTGAGGGACCCTGCACTTAGTGGAAGAGAAGAAGTCAAAGAGGATTCACAGCCGATAGGCTGCCGGCAGCCGGCTAGCCGGCTTGGAGTGCAGGTGATTGAAGACTTGATCAAAAATGGCCAAAAGAGTCAGAAGGTGCCCAGCCGGGTAGGCCACCGGCAGCCGGCCTGCCGGCTGGGAGTGCAAGCTGAATGAAGAAATGAAGAAAATGTGAAAATTGAGGCAGAAAGTGTCCCAGCCGGGTAGGGGACCGGCGGCCGGTCCACGGCCGTGGACACCTGATGGTTAATCAAGTCAACGAAGAAATCAATTTGGTCAAGATCTCCCAGCCGGTTAGACCACCGACAACCGGCTGACCGGATGTGCACACCTGAAGACTTCAAATTGGCAGAATTGGATTAGAAGACTCCAAGCCGGCATGACCACCGGCGGCCGGTTGATCGGCTGGAACACTCTGAAGACATTTCGAGGCCCATTATGTTTCTTTGACCCAATTTCTCAAGAACATATAAATAGCCTTCCTTAATTGTATTTTAAACACAACCCTATATAGAGAGCTTAGCTTAGTTTTATTCCATTTTACTTAATCACATCCTTAATCATTCCCTAATTTAGACTTAATCCTTTAGTAATTTAGCCTAGAAATCTAGTTTGTCTTAGTAGATGGTTTTATTATTGGGTTGTAATTGGAGATTTGTGAAGAGCTTTCCTAATTCAATCCAAGTTTCTATCTTTTGGTATCATTTCTCTTCTAAGTTGTCTTGTTTGTCATTTATTTACATTCCTTGTTTATCCTTGTTTTACCTTTGTGTTTATCATGTCAATTCTTCATCTTTGTTAATTCTTTGTATATTTAGCCATGTTTGCTTTAATCATGTGTGAGTAGTTTGTTGCTAGGATGAAGGGGAATCCTTTGTAGTATCAAGGGGAGGGTTTAGGCATGATATAAGGGTGTTCTTTGGTTGTTTGCATATGTCTTGTTGTTTTGTGCATAAGGTGGTTGTGGAAATGCTTAAGTGAGTAATTTGAGTATTTTCTCTTGCAATTTGCCTTCTTGTTAAGTGAGTAACTTAGCTAGTGTCTAGGGCATGCTAAACAACTTGAAAGTCGAGTCTAATTGAATGAGTAAGTCGATTAATGCTTGGCTTAGTTTAGGATTCACATCGAGAGATTGAGTCTTATCCTTGCAACCCCCGAGATAACCCTTATCCCGTGTCTATTACCCTTTCCCTCGCTATATTGGTGAACCCGGAYATCCTAGTCTCTTARTTATCTTGGTTAATCTCATTTATTTACTAGTTTGTGTTTRCTTGCTTTCATTTCCTTGCMTTTAGTCATWATTTATATCAAACCCTCTCCCTTTGTGTGAATTAAACTAGACGATTAGCAACTTGTCTTAGAAGCCAACTACCGTCCCTTGGGTTCGACCCTCGCAATACTACGACGATCACTCGTCCACTTGCGAGGTATAAATATAAAATTCACATTAATTGTAACACAAGGACAAGTATTCATTACACAAAACATTGGTAACAACATAGATTTACACATCTTAACCTTCAGAATAACTCTTTACAAAGACTCTAACGTCGATGTTATATTTAGACCTCTGTTTAACTCGTAGATACTGAAATTAGTCATACAGTTAGTAAACATGGTCATCAATTTGGAATGCCAGTACACAATCAAGCGAGTCTTCACAATAGGATGCAAAAGATAACTAAGAAGGAATTTAAGCCTCACATAATTATCAACAACTTTAACATGCTGATAAGAGAATTAACTAGTTCGATTATACTTATTCCATAACTAATTTTACACTCTTACAATAACGTAGTTATATAACACATCAACTTAATATCTATGCTCTAACAATTATTATACCCATCAACTTCTCCCATAACCTGCATGATTATACCAATGCTTTAAATTATATAACATATTATATTCATCACGTCTCGTTACTGAACATAATACAACTTACACATTACTAGACATATGACGCAAATTCTAAGTTCAGACAATTTACATGTAACTTTGAAATTTTTATTTATTTTAATTAATATTATCGTGATACAATTAACACGATTCACATGTCACCTTATTATCAACCAAGCAATCAACTACGCACAAGAACAGTTGCATGCTATAAATCATAACCAATCAATAAATTTTTGACACCAAATATTGCACATCACAAACATTCAATTATCCTTCCTGTCAAATTTTTTCACTACTATCAATTATCTCCATACCCTATCATCACAGATAAATTATAACCATATCACAACTATGCTACTTATCGTTTGTAATTCAAAATAAATTTAAAATATACTTGTAATCATAAAATCATATATCGGCTTAGGGCAACACGTTGCGCATTTCACTAGACAGAAAATTTTAATTCACATAATATGCTCACCCACCTACTTAAAACAATTAATTAACTATATTAATATATCCTTACTCACATATATACATTAAATCGATAAATAAATTTACAAGGCAGTTCATATGATAATCCAATCACGAAAATATCAACACACAATTTATCACGTCACACGACCCTAGGCCAATTTACTTCCAGTACAACTTACTTACCTCATACAGCATCTTGCAACAATATTAGAAATTTATATCTTAAAAACATCCATAAACCTATACTAATCCAATTTCTTTTTAACCTCACCTCTCTTGTTGTCCCTTCCCGAGGTAACCGGTTCAAATTGAGAGGGGTTGGATTTAGAGAGAGGGGCCCTACTCATCCCAATCCACAAAAAGGGCTCCTAACATTTTCTCCTTGGGTTCATTTTATTAGACACATCCTAAGTTCATTATTGTTAATTGGTTTAGGCTTGAGGATTTTTCTCTCTGATACCATTTCGTAACACCCCCATTTATTCAGGAGCCTTTAGCAAGGCATTCCTAAATAAATAAGACTGTTACCATCTCGGTTGCCCAAGGCAGTGAATAACAAAGATAAACAACCCAAAGTACTTTAATAGATTTAATGAATAACGATTTTATTACAACGCTAACAAATACTGAGATAATAACTAAATAAAACTTGCAGAGGAAATAAAGAATGTTGTAAATTAGGTGACCTAATCTCTAAGACGGTCATCATCCACACGCAACATCCCATGCTCCCAAGACAGCTTACTCAAGAACCTGCTAAATTAATCTGCTCCCCAATTAACCGGAAATATTAAATGGTTCATAACAGGGCGCCATCAATTAAAGTAGGCATCAATTTTATTTTGGTATGCAACACAAAATACGTCAACCAGAAGGTCGAGTAGGATGTGGGATTGGTTGTGATGGTTGTGGTTGTGAGCTTCGAAAAAGATGGGTTTTGAACACCCTGCTTTTGGCGCGGGTTTGGGGCTGTTTGGGCTCGTGTTTTGGTGGTGGTTTGGGCTAGGATGGGAGCTTGGGTAATGGGCTAGGTGTGGGTAGTGAGGTAGGCTAGGGGGAGGTTGAATTGGGTGGCATTTTGTGTCGAGTATGGGGCTGCAGAATAGGGGTGTCGGGCTGCTATATTGCGGGCTATTTGGGGGCTGGTTTTTCTGAGGGAAAAGGAAGGGAATTGGGGTGTTGTCATGGGGGTTTGAACCTGGGTTGTTTGGGGGAGGATATGGGTTGAAATCGTCTCGAAATTCGGGCCCAAAACGAGCTTAAACAAGCTCCAAAAACCGTCTCAAAAATCGGTTTAAAACTTAGTTTTTTAAATTAAATAAAAGCAATGAATCGAAAACCGTCACAAAATCTCCCTTTTAAATAAATTTAAAATAAAAACTTTAAAATAATTTATTTTTCAAACAAATTAAAAAAGCTATAAATTTTAATTAAACTTAAAAAAAGGCAAACCGATGAAATAAACTTCGTTCATTTCGAAAACAAAAAAATAATTTAAACTTTATTTAAACTATAAATAATTTATTTTGCAAATAAATTATAAAAACCTTGAAATAAATTTCATTTACTTAAAAATAACAATAAATAATTTAAATTTCATTTAAATTACGCAACCGTCAAATAAAACCCGTCTCGCATCGCAAAAACGGAATTCATAATGAAAGTGTAAGTAAACATTTGTCATATCATCATCGGGTGTTGGACGGGATTTCTATAAATGCCAGTATTGATAGATAGGGGGTATCTACAAAGGTACTTTTGAGATCCGTCCCTCCTACATAAATTTGGTAGAACGCAACATGCTTGGGGGTGGAGCCACTGAAGATCCAGCCAAGCACATAGAAAAATTTGTCACTTACTGTTGCTCTATTCCATTGACCACGGGTGTGACTCAAGACCAAGTGAAAAAGTGCTTTTCCCTTTTTCTCTGCGGGATGGGGCTACAGAATGGTTACACGATCTCGATATGGAAGCCCAGGCTATTACAGACTGGAATTCGTTAGCTCTTGCATTTTACAAGAGGTACTTTCCACCGCAGAAGACCAATGCTTTACGTAGCCAAATTACCAGTTTCAAACAAGGTGCCACTGAGAACCTGAATGAGGCATGGGTTCGTTACAAGAGGCTACTTCGCTCTATCCCACATCACGGCTTTGAGAAATGGTTTTTATGCAACAATTTCTACAATGGGTTATATGATGATCATAGGGGTCTACTAGATTCTTCTGCTAATTGGAAGTTCCAGAATAACACAAACGATGATACCGATTAGAAGCTGTTTGAGGAGATCGCTACACATACGGCCGAGTATGGTAATCCTAGGGGGAGTACGAGAGGTAGTGGGTCAGACGGAGCTGTTGCAACTTAGTTAGAGGCATTGACCGCCTGAATTGCTGAGTTGAAGACTTCCCAATCCTTGGGAAACAAGCAGACGGTACATGCCATGGTCCAACAGGATAAACCTTGTGAACGATGTGGCGGCATAGTGCAGCCGAGTGTATGAGTAATATGGAACAGGTTCATGCTTTTCAGTCCTTCAAGCAGGGTACACCGTACTCTAACTTCTATAATGAAAGGACTCGTGAGCATCCAAATTCCTCTTATCGAAGCCAGAATGTTCTTAATCCGACTCCAGCACCACCGCAAACACAGGGTTATTCATATATTATTCCTCAAAACCGTGGTAATCAATCTCAAGGGGGTTATCAAAGGCCAAATTAAGGAGGATAGCAGTTTTCTAATCAGCACCAGTAATTTCAACAACAGGTACAACCTCCTTAGCCAGCTCAAAACAATGATATTTCAGAAATCAAAGGCATGTTGCAACAATAGATGGCGGTTTCACAGAAGCAAGAGGCCCTCATCACCTAATTGATGGCCCACAATAAGATGCTGGACAATCATATTGCTCAATTATCAAGCCAAAGTTCAAGCAGGCAACCGGGTGCGTTGTCGTCTCAACCAGACAAGCCGCATGATATGACTAATGCTATAAATATACGAAGTGGGTTTACTTATGACGGGCCGGAGATGCCTAAGGATTGTAATGACATTATTGTTGAAGAATTGGATGTCAGTGCTGAAGATGAGGTAAAGGACCCACATGGTGATGGTGCAACCATAACCAACGGTCAGTTGGTTTCTTCAGACGAGGTTACGGGATCATTGCCTATTGCTGGATCGACTTCTAATGCTGTTAAGAAGTCCATTTATGATAAAGGGAAGAGCAAAGCTGCTGAACCACCAGTTGTAATAAAGATTCCATTTCCAGGACTATTGAAAAACACGAAAATTGAAAAGCAATTCGGGAAATTCATGGAGGTCGTCAAAAATCTCCAGGTAATTGTACCGTTCACAGAGCTAATAACCCAAGTACCCTCTTACGCTAAGTTTATGAAAGATATACTAACTCGTAAGAGAAGTTTTAATGAACAGGAGACCATAGCTTTTACAGGGGAGTGCAGTGCACTCCTACAAAGCAAATCTCCCCCTAAATTAAAGGACCCGGGTATTTTTTCGATCCCTTGTACTATTGGTACACATGTTATAAATAAGGCTTTACGCGACTTAAGGGCGAGTGTAAGTGTTATGCCCGATTTAGTTTGCGAGAAACTAAATATGGGGGACCTCAAAGTAACTAGTGTGACTCTACAAATGGCGGACATGTCATTAAAGCGTCCTTTAGGTGTTTTAGAAGACGTCCCCGTACGGATAGGTAAGTTCTTTATACCTGTCGACTTCATTATCCTAGATATGGCTGAGGACATCTAGATTCCCATAATCTTGGGTAGACCATTCTTACATACTGCGGGGGCTATAATAGATGTCAAGAAGGGGCGCTTGACTCTGAAGATAGGGGATGAGAAGGTGACTTTTAACCTGGCTAGCACACTGGCTAAGCCTATGATAGAGGAAACCTGTTATGCTATAGACATTGTAGTTGAGTCTCTGTTTGATTATTGGATGGGTTCCCTGATCAGAGACCCATTAGAGGCTTTGATGGTTCTTGATGATTCTGTAGAGGATATACAGGTTGACTACAAGATAATGCATGCTGCTTCGAAAGGTAAGGAGTTCACCATTGAGAAGGGTGAGACAGTAAACGCGATGATGGAAACCTCTTATACTGCTGAGGTAACAAAACCCGAGCTTAAACCCCTTCCCTCCCACCTTAAATATGTGCTTCTTGATGAATCTGACAAGTACCCAGTGATTGTCAATGTAAAGCTCGATGACCACCAACTTTCTGCTTTGTTGGTGGTCCTCAAGAAGAATAGATTGGCAATTGGTTATAGTTTAGATGACCTCAAAGGTATTAGTCCGGATGTGTGTATGCATCGGATTGAGCTTGAAGAGGATCACAAGCCTTGTAGACAGGGTCAACGTAAGTTGAACCCACACATGCAGGATGTAGTTATGAAGGAGGTAATGAAACTTTTATATGCTGGTATAATTTATTCTGTTGGTCATTCTAAATAGGTGAGTCCAGTTCAGGTAGTCCCTAAGAAAGGAGGGACTACAATGGTGAAAAATGCTACATATGAATTAATACCAACTCGTGTTGTCACATGATGGCGGATGTGCATAGACTATAGATAGTTGAATGCCGCCACTAAAAAGGATCACTTCCCTCTTCCTTTTATTGATCAGATGCTGGAGAGATTGGCCTCCCATAATTTTTTCTGTTATTTAGATGGGTACTCAGGTTTCTTTCAGATCCTTATCCATCCTAATGACCAGGAAAAGACGACTTTTACCTATCCACATGGTGTGTTTGTTTATCGCAGGATGCCATTCGGTTTGTGTAACGCCCCTGCTACCTTCCAAAGGTGCATGATGGGGATTTTTTTTGAGTATATAGAGTCGATTATGGAGGTCTTTATGGACGATTTTAGCGTCTATGGTTCTGATTTTGATGATTGTTTGACTAACCTTGACAATGTATTGCAGAGATGTATCGAGGTTAACCTGGTGTTAAACTGGGAGAAGTGTCATTTCATGGTCAATGGGGGGATTGTTCTTGGACACTTAGTTTGTGATAAGGGTATCCGAGTGGATCGCGCAAAAGGTGCAAGTGATAGAGCAATTGCCTCTTCCCGTGAATGTTAAGGGGGTTAGAAGTTTTCTTGGTCATGCTGGCTTTTATCGCCGGTTCATCAAGGACTTCTCCAAAATTTCTAAACCATTTACACAATTGTTGCTGAAGGATGCCCCATTTAATTTTACTGATGAATGTTTATCTGCTTTTAACAGGTTGAACTAATTTCAGCACCGATCATCCAGGCCCCAGATTGGACTTTACCATTTGAGATCATGTGTGACACCAGTGATTATGCAGTTGGTGCAGTGCTAGGCCAGAGAAAGGATAAAGCTTTGAATGCAATCTACTATGCGAGTCGAACTCTGGATGAGGCTCAAGTGAAGTATGCTACTACAGAGAAAGAATTGTTGGCTGTGATGTATGCGTTGGAGAAATTTCGCTCTTATTTATTAGGATCGAAAGTATATATTTTTACTGACCATGCAGCGCTGAAGTATCTCCTAGCTAAGAAAGAGGCTAAACCTAGGTTATTGAGGTGGATAATCTTGCTTCAGGAGTTTTGACTTGGAGATCAAAGACAAGAAAGGCGCAGAAAATTTGGTTGCCGATCACTTATCTCGATTTCCACCACAGGATGAGAGGGCTATTTTTCCCATTGACAATTCTTTTCCTGATGATGTTTAAATCGCTATTACTACTGCTGAGAATCCTTGGTATGCTGATTCTGCGAATTATATTGTAGGTGATATTATGCCATCAGACTTGTCTTATCAGAAAAAGAAGCGATTCCTCTATGATGTGAAGCAATACTTCTGGGATGACCCGTACGTGTTTAAGGAGTGTCCAGACGGCCTCTATCGACGATGTATACCACAATGGGAGACCAAAGCTATTCTCGAAGCTTGCCATTCTTCCTCCTATGGTGGTCACCATGATCCCTCTAGAACCACTACCAAGGTACTTCAATCGGGTTTTTACTGGCCGTCTATGTTTAATGATGCTAGGTTGTTTGTCGCAGGTTGTGATGCTTGCCAGTGTGCGGGAAATATCTCCAAGAGGCATGAGATGCCTCAGAATGGTATTTTGGAGGTCGGGATTTTCGATGTTTGGGGTATCATCGATTATCAAGGGCCATTCCCATCTAGCAAGGGAAACAGGTACATACTAGTTGATGTGGATGATGTACTAGTTGCTCCCATCTCGGCACCATCACCTCTCGTACCCTCCTCCGGATGAGCAACCTCAACCGTAGTAGTAGTAGGTGGCTCAAAAATAGTCGCAACGACATCAGCAGTAGCCGTAGTGGAAGAGTATCCACCCTCAGGAAACCTGAAATAAGATGGATGGGCCAACCCGAGGGTGGCAACCTCCTGTCTCGAGCATACGAGTCATATATAAGAAAACCAACTAAAGCTTGGTCCTGCTCCATCCTCGCCATACGAGTGCAAAAATATATAAGCATGGTATCACGGTGCCCTTGGTCTATGACCGTAGGGGGCACAAATGGTGGAGGTGGAATAAAGTGGGCCGGGTAAGTAGACTGTGGCCCAAGGCTAGGTGGAGGTGAGGGTGTCAAAGTAATAGTTGGTGTAGAAGTAGGGGTAGGAATGGGAGTATGACTACTCCCTGCACCCAACAATTCATCCTCAGTAATAATGGTCTCAGATGACCATCTAGCTGACAGTCTAAAAGAGGGGGTAAGGGGCTTAGATTTCTTCGGGTCGAGAGTGTGGTCGAACTTAGGTAAAGGCACGATGGGAGGTAAAGTAGGACAAGGTAGAGGAAGGAACCTCCCACCCGACAGTTTCCAATGGATGAAAGGTTTGGTATGATGCCAATGACCCTTACCCAAATCTTTAGTATGAAGCAAGCGGTTAGCCGCTAAAGCAGCTCCCCCGGTCCCAAGTTTAAGTGGTAGTAGGTGTGACGGGGGAAAACGAGGGACAAGTCGAGAGGCAAGATGACTCACAATACCCCCACAGTGGATCGCCCTATGAGTATGGATGGTGAGAAAGTGTTCGGCCACAGCTTGGGCCACATTCAAAATAATGGGGTCACCATAACCCACATTTAAGTAGCCAGCAAGCATTTGTTGTTCAA
>VHZZ01004540.1:63711-78964 GCA_009801015.1 Silene noctiflora | reverse complement strand
AACAACAACAACAACAACAACAACAACAACAACACAACAACAACAACAACAACAACAACAATAACAATAAAAATAACAATAATTACAATAACAATAATAATAATAATAATAATAATAATAACAATAATAATAATAATAATAATAATAATAATAATAATAATAACAACAACAACAACAACAACGATAACAATAATTAATATTAATTGTTGTCGACACCATGATGAGCAAGGAGATAATCCATTTAGCTCTTGGATAAGCCAAGCATGGAGCGAAATTTCTCTGTATAGCGTAACCGAGTCGGAGGAAGAATCGGGCATATGGCTCGACCAACCTCCAATTGCACCCACCTCTTCGGCAAGAGGGTAAATCTCACATTTCAGGAAGATGAAACACATGAAATTTTGGGTCCCTAAACTGAACACATGCATTAAGAAAGAAAGTTTGACCTTCACTTGATGGAGCACCAACAATTGACCAACTCGCATGACATCAAGTTGATATTTCTCGGGTGGAGACAACTCCCGACACCAATGACGCAACCTACCTTCAAAAGTATCCATGATTTTGTGGAAGAAGAAGGGAAGTTTTCGGAGAATTTTCGTGTTTCGGGTTAATAAAACAACATACACAAGTCACTATATATGCAGACAACAGCAGTGTGTTTTTTTCGAAAAAAGGGAGGGCCTCATTCCTTCCCCAAAAGGCTCGATCCCCTTTGGGCTGCTTCTGTGAAGTCTTACCTTGACTTGTCCTTTTTCAATTGTGTTTTCTCCTGACACACTGCATCCCCTCACCAATATACTCGTTCTTCCTATGGCCTACCCAATTTTTTTTGTGTTTTCACACCCTCAAATTTCATTGGGTTTACGTTTCATGAAATCCAACACGGTGTCCAAGACCCGCCTTCAAGCATACGTATTTCTTTTCCTTTTTTTCTTAGGGGGGAAGGGCTAACCGCCCCGATCCACAACAGATCATCTCCATCTCCAAGTATACTCCAAGTCAAAGAGTCAAAAAATTTTCGCACTTTTTTACACAAATTTATTCACAAATTCGCTCGCGAATTTTCGCATTTCAAAATCAATTTCACAAAAATCCGAAAGCTAATTTTCTAACATCTTTCACCCACATTCTCCAGGAATTTATTATCCAAAAGACAGCTTGAACTCAAAGCGAATTTCAAATTAATTCCTTGCAAATTCTAATCAATTGCTGAAAATTCAATTTGATTTTCGCAAAACACCCCACGAATTCAGTTTAATTCCGCGAAATTCGTTTTAACTTTCGAAAATTCAAAACAAATTCAAAATCAATTTTGGCCAATTTTTCAAGTCATGACAAGTTGCTAATTTCGGCAATATTTCTTCTGTTTCTATGTGTCATGTGTATGCTACATGTTGCCTGTTTGCTACACTAACATTTGCAGGTATCAATGCCAAAAAAAGAGGGAAGTCATCCGTCGACCGCATTCCCCTGAAACACAACACAAAAAAGCCACCAACCAAAAATTCACAAAAGGCCATATATACAAAACTTGCCTCACGCAAAATACACCCACACAAATATATACAAATCAAAGTCCAAAAATACAAGCCAAAGTTTGAGGCACAAGGAAAGCAACTACAAAATACTCGGCACCCCCTGGTGGACCAACCTCTCCCTCACTAGAAGACGCAAGCAAAGCACACACCAAATTGTACTCAGGTGTCCTCTCGAGAGAGCTCTCTAACGTTTCCTACTCCATCACGATCCCCGGCTCCGTCGTAACACGAAAAACCTCGGCGTCACATCTCCTGGTCACGAGTGATGATTCCGAGCTCCTGCCCTTGAATCGTCTCCAAGTCTCCTGGATCCTCCTCCTCCTCCCGAGTCCCCGACTCAGTCACCCCAGAACACTATCCTAAAACCAAACAAAACAACCCACGTCACTCGAATTTTCGGCATTACGATGGCACAAGGCAAGAAAAGCCCTAAGAACAAAAAAAACAACCAAAAATGACCTGCAAATACAAGCAAACAACAAAACAAACCAACAAGGGCAAAATCACCCATTTCCACCCTATCTACGCAAATACAAACTAACAAAAAATTCCACCAACCCGCTATTTTCAAACAAAAGACGGGTCAAAACCAACCCAAATAAAAAAACCCTGCTCAAACAAAGTCCACAAAAATGTCGTTCCTGGCAAAACATCTCAACAAAGCCCAAGCAAGACAAAAATTGACGCAGATTAAGCGTGAAAGAGGCCAAAAATTCAAATCATGGGCACGGCAAAGCAACGTGCCCCGATCAAGGCCCAAGGTAACTTAAACTATCCCTAGAGAACATGCAAAAGCTAGACGGCTCAATTCGAGCCCAAACAAATGCTTATTGCATAAGGTCGTCTAACGACAACAAAATACGAAATGTAAGTCCCTTGCAAGCAACAAGGGCTTCACATAGCAAAAGCAACCTTCCCTGACTACAAATCAACCTAGTGGGGTCCATATATCAAGAAAACCAACGGTTTTCGCGAAATAAGACGGTTTTCGCGCCTTACTCACATTTTTCGCATAAGGGGGCGGGAATGAAGACCAAAATGCAAACTAAAAGCATCCATATACTCCTAGACGGGTTTGTAACCTAATTCAAGCAACAATTGTGCCAAAAATAGAGCAAGGAGAAAACGTCCAAATCAATTTGAGACAAGTTAGGGTTTGTCCCTATTAAGTCAACGAAAACAAGAACAAAAGCAAAAGGGATCGAGAGGATCTACATACCCTGAGATGACATAATGTTTATCGTGAAAATGCGAGTAACGAACGACTTTGAAATGGCGATTTGAGAAGCTCTTTTTCAAATTTTTTGAAGAGAGGAAGACAAATGACAAAGCAGACGGCGTATGTTTTGTCGAAAAAAGGGGCGCTCCCTTGCCTCGCCAATGTACCCGCGCCCCTTTGGGGTATCCTTCTCTATTTTTCGCGGATTTTGGGCTTTTCAACCCAAGTCCTTAAACAAATGACAATGCCACAAAATTATGAGTTATATCTCGTAATTATTTCCCACATTTCAAATTGCAAAGTAGCGAAATTAAAAATCGCTATCACGAAATTAAAATAGCGGAATTAAAAACCGTTATTTTCCACGTTTCAAGTAGCGAAGTTAAAAATCGCTACTTCTCTCCAATTTCACAAACTTCAAATAACGGAATTAAAAACCGTTATTTTCCACATTTCAAATTACAAGTAGCGAAATCGAAAATAGCTATTTCTTTCAAAGGATCACAAAATTCAAATAACGGAATTAAAAACCATTATTTTCTACATTTTGGATTGCAAGTAGCGAAATTAAAAACTGCTTGATGAGTCATAATTATATATACATTTACGTCTCCCCTTAATTGCTTTTGAGACGGTTTTGTGTTATATTACATTGATTATATGCCATTTACATTAAAATTATCGATATTTCCGCCTTTTGGTGTTTTAATGCAGTTTAAATACATTTGTGGAGCAATTGCATAATATGGAGCACCGCGGAGTCGACAAGACGGAGCACAAAGAGAATAGCACGTGAATCAAGAAGGAAACATGAAGAAAAGACACGAAGAAGTGCTAAGACTGAGGACACTCGATCGAGTATGCAAACACTCGATCGAGTCGTGATGATGTGGACACTCGGTCGAGTGTTGCTATACTAGATCGAGTGTTTTGTATTTCCTGCTTTCCATGACACTTCCTTAAGTCGGTTTATTTTGTAATATAAATAGAAAGTTCGTAGATTATTATTAGGTAACGCTTTATTACTCCGAAAAACTCCTAGATACTCTTAGATTAGTTTAGTTATTATTAATAATCAGGATCTACGCACTTGTTCATTATTCTTTTACATTCGGTAATTATTCAATCTTTCTTTTAGTTCTTTAAATTGATTGTTCATCTTTTATACTTTCAAATATGCTTACTTCATTATTATTGTTGTAGTTCTTGTTAGTGTGAGTAGCTAATTTATTAATCTAGGAGTGAAAGGGGATCTAGGTTGTTATAAGGGGGTTTACTTTAATGTGTTAGTTGTTAAATTGCTTTTATTAGTTGTTGTTCAATTGTTGTCTTGAATTTGGTTGATTAGTTTTGGCCATAATTAGTTAACTAGTCTTGCTAATTAGGATTATTGTCGACCGAATTAAGACTAATAAAGGCTGTGATAATTGAATAGAGTAGCTTAATTATAGTGACCGCATGTTAAGTTTAGATCTAAATGGCATATTTAAGTCGACCGATCATATGACCTTAAGCAACATAACTGCTCAATTAATTAGTTAAATCACACCCCCGAATAACTGACCTAGTGAACTTAATCCCTAGACTCTTTTAATATATTTGAATCAATCTTTAATTATATCGCAATTAGTTTATAGCAAATCAATCAACCTTCAAAAAAATTGTTACCTTAAGACGAATTATGACATTAGAAAATAGTTAATTACCACCTCCCTGTGGATTCGATACCCTACTTATCACTGACTATTAGTTAGTACTGAGTTAGGTTTACTTTTATTAAGGTGATACGACTTTAGCCTTGTCAAATTTGGCATCAGTGCCGGGGAGGCAACAATTTCTCTATTTGTTTTTGTTTAGTTTGTCAATTGTCTTAGGGAACATCAGTTCCTTAAGACCGTTTTTATATTTTTCTTGTTAGTTTCGTGTATGCCTAGGTCTAACAGGCCGGAGATTGTACCTTTTGATCCCGAACCAGAGAAGACTTTTCACTATATACGGAATTTTCAGAGAGAAATCAATCAATTGGAAAACTTGAGTACACTTGAATCCTATTACGATCAGTCTACTTCGTCATAAGATCCGTCCTATGAAGAGGACAACCAAGTTTTTGACACTTTTGTTCCAGTTCTTGCAATAATAAAGATGTCTACTCTAACCAGTCATTCTGAGCCCAATTTAGATTCTATCCCTAAGGGATTCAAGCTCCCCCACTACAGATAAGGGTACTTTTGAAATTCGTCCATCATACATCAATTTGGTGGAGCGAAACATGTTTGGAGGAAGAGCTAGTGAGGACCATGCTAAGCATATGGAGAAGTTTACTAGCAACTATTGCTTCATCCCTCTGACTGCTAGGGTAACTCAGGACCAAGTAAAGCAGGAGATCTTTCCTTTCTCCCTACGAGATGGTGCTGCGGAATGGGTACGTGATTTAGATATGGAAGCACATACTATTACTGACTGGAATTCTCTAACTTTTGCATTCTACAAGAGATACTACCCACCGCGGAAGACTAATGCTCCGAGAAGCCAATTTACAAGCTTCAAACAAGGTCCCACTAAATACGTGAATGAGGGGTTGGTTCACTTCAAAAGTCTAGTTCGTTCTGTCCCACATCATGGTTTTCAGACCTGGTTCTTTTGCAACCAGTTCTACAACGGGTTGTATGACGACCATAGAGCTCTCCTTGATTCCTCTGCTAATGGGAGATTCCAGAATAACACTAGTGATGCTAATGCGTGAAAATTAATTGAGGAGATAGCTACTCAGGCTGCTGAGTATGACAACCCTAGAGGTGGCCGAAGAGGGAGTGATTCAGATAGTGCAGTTGCAGCTCAGTTGGAGGCATTGAATGCCCGGATTACCGAATTGAAGACGTCCCATTCTTTAGGTCAACAGCAGACGGTTCATTCTCTGTTTCAATAAGAGGTGCCTTGTGAGCGATGTGGAATTGACGTTCATAGTGCAGCTAGGTGTATGAGTACGATAGAACAAGTACATGTTTTCCAGTCTTTCAAGCAAGGTACTCCTTATATTAATTTCTTCATCGAGAGGCAGAACAATGCCTATGTCATTTACCAAAATCGGGGAAATCAGCCAACGGTCAACTTTATTAGGCAAAACCAAGGAGGTCAAAACTTCAACCATCACCAATTCCACTAGATGAAACCTCCTCAACAAGCTCTGAGTAATGATATGTCCAAGATCAAGGCTATGCTACAACAGCAGATGATGGCTTCACAGAAACAAGAGGCCTTAATTACTCAACTATTGGATCACAACAAGATATTTGACAGTCAATTTTCCCAATTAGCTAGACAAAATTCGAATATGCAACCTGATAATCTTCCTCCTCAAGGGAAACAAGCACATGAACAAGTTAATGCTATTTCATTGAGTAGCGGTACTTTTTATCATGAACCGGTGATTCCCGTTAATGAAGATGATGTGCCCTACATGCATCCTAAGGGATTAGGCAAGATCGAGATAAGAGATGAAGAGAACGATGCAAGCAAAGAAATATTGCATAATAAGAAGAAAAACGTGAAAGCTGCTAAAAAGTTGGACACTCGATCAAGTGCCATAATACTCGATTGAGTGTCTGTTCCAGAAGACACAACTGCTACTATTTCTAGGTCACTCGATCGAGTTGACCTAATACTCGGTCGAGTGACCCCAGTACCTGATGACGGTGATTTTAATGTCGAGAAAAAGAAGAAAGACGCTGAGCCCATTAAACTTGCACTGCCTTTTCCGCACTGACACCATAAAACCACGCTAGATCAATAGTTTGGACGATTTATGGAGGTTGTGAAGAATATACAAGTAAGTGTACTATTTACTGAATTGGTCATTCAAGTGTCGGTTTATGCCAAGTTCCCGAAAGAGATATTAACAAGGAAGAGGCCTTTTAATGAAGTGGAGACGACTGCATTTACTGAAAAATGCAGTGCTATGTTACAAAGGCGATAACCTCCTAAGCCGAAGGATCCAGAGAGTTTTTCTATTCCTTGTAATATTGGTAGATTGTCGATTGATAATACCATTCATGATTTAGGGGTCAGTGTTAGTGTCATGCCGTATAAAGTGTGTAAACAACTTAACATAAGTAAGCTTACTTGTACAAGTATGACCCTTCAGATGCCTGAAGACTCTCGAGTCGGGAAGATATGCCAGTCAAAGTCGGGAAATTATTTATCCCAGTTGATTTTGTAGTAAAAGATATGGCTGAAGACTCTCGAGTTCCTATTATTCTAGGACGACCATTCATACACACAGCAGGGGGCGGTCATAGATGTTAAGAATGAGAGTCTTATACTAACAATTGGGGATGATACATTCACTTTTTATCTTGATAATTATTCAAAACATCCCGTGTTAGAAGCGACTTGTAATCTGAATAAATGTTATTGATCTTACTCCTGATGACTGCCTTTCTCTATGTTTGGAAAGGAATTCGTCTGACACTTCTGCTATTGCGTCATGACCATGGAGTGAGGAAGTTGATGAGATAGAACGGCTGATTTATTGAGATCATGTAATATTAGTTCTTTAAATTGCTTGTTCATCTTTCATGCTTTCAAATATGTTTTCCTTCATTATTATTGTTGTAGTTCTTGTTAGTATGAGTAGCTAATTTATTAATCTAGGGTGAAAGGGAATATAGGTTGTTAGAAAGGGGGTTTACCTTAATGAGTTAGTTGTTAAAATGCTTTTAGTTGTTGTTCAATTGTTGTCCTGAATCTGGTTGATTAGTTTTGGCCATAATTAGTTAACTAGTCTTGCGAATTAGGATTATTGTCGACTAATTATAGCGACTGCATGTTAAGTTTAGATCTAAAGGGCATATTTGAGTCGACCGATCATATAACCTTAAACAACATAACTGCTCAATTAATTAGCTAAATCACACCCCTGGATAACTAACCTAGTGAACTTAATCCCTATACTCTTTTAATATATTTGGATCTATCTTTATTTACATCGCAATTAGTTTATAGAAAATAAATCAACCTTCAAGAAAACTGTTACCTTAAGACGATTTATTACATTAGCAAATAGTTAACTACCGCCTCCTTGTGGATTCGATAGCCTACTTATAGCTGGCTATTAGTTAGAACTGAGTTAGGTTTACTTTGATTGAGGTGAAACTACTTTAGCCTTGTCACTGCTATTTCTCTCCAAATTCACAAACTGCAAGTAGCGAAATTAAAAATAACTATTTCTCTCCAGCATCACAAAATTCAAATAGCGGAATTAAAAAACCGTTATTTTTCACATTCCAAATTACAAATAGAGGAATTAAAAATAGCTATTTTCCACACATCAAATTGCAAATGACGAAATCAGAAATCACGAGAAAATTTCCAATTGCAAATAATGGAATTAAAAACCGTTATTCTCCTGAATAACGATTCACAATCACGAGCATGCACTCGAGAGAAAGTTTTGAGTCATAAAAGGCCTACTCTCTCGAGCATATCGGATATCACCGGCGAAAAGCATGCCAGGTGTCGTATCCCCAACACAATGCAAGCGTCTACCACGACACAAATTCCCCAGCAGAACCTTCTAAAACCTCCCCACGGAGTCATCTCTCGATGACTGGCAAGCCCACATAAGCAACGGCAATTCGACGCCAGACGAAGCAAGGAAGTCTAAAATACCTCTTTCCCCAGCAGAATCTACCCTGCTCCAGCAAGTCAATCTACGTAATTGTTTCTTGAAACGAACCCGATATATCGGCCATTCCCATAGTCATTCAACCTGGGTGAAAGTCATTACCAGGAAATCTCTTGAAATGGGCCCGACAATTCATCCATTTCCCGCGGAAAACCATTTGATATTCAATGACTGGCAAGTCTCTATACACGAGCAACTTCGATTGCTAGCGAGTCTCTACGACCAAGCAACATCAACCGGCTGGCAATCCCCATATCCGGCAACATCAAATGACGGTACTCAAGGACATATCTCGCCAACACCTCAGGTACAAATCCTTCTTATGGCTAGCGAGCCTTTATACGTAGTCTAACGGACTTTAAACGACCCGCACCGGCAGTCGACAGACACTAAAATATTCCCAGTGGCAGTTCCTTGACTCGAACCCCCGAGTCGCCTCGATGTGGTCCTTCCGGACGGTAGGTCCTTGACTCAAACCCCCGAGTCACTTTGACGTTGCAATAGTCTTCAGGTTGTAATCTTCGATTGTCCTGGGGGTTATACTTTGACTTTCGTCTTGGATAAGCCTCGGTCAAAATAAAGGCTCTGTAGATACCTAATATCTGTTGAATCCCAACAAACACCCGATGATTATAGGGCTATAACATGTTTAAGAAATTGCTATGATTAATCGACAATTTGTATGACAGTGCGTCGGAAAACACAAAAAACGGTTTTAGAAATAAAAAACACCACAAAACATTTTGAAAATACCTGGAATTTTTTGTGCACGTCGACGGCGTCGAAATGACCCTAATTAGAGCCTAAACCGGCATCGGGCCCAAAAACGACTCAAAATTCAAATCCCGACTCAACACAAATCAAACCCGAGCCAAACACAAATCACCCACCTCAAATAACACCCAAAAGACAGCTTACATGGCTAAGAAAACACAATCAACCAAAAAAACACATCCTAACAAAACCAAGGATAGAACAAAGAGAAAAATCCAAATTGGCGAAAAGGACAGGACGTCCATTTTCCCCACTAGCAAGCTTGCGCCCCATTGGGCTGCTTCTAGGCCACGTCGCCTAAAAACCACCACATTCAACCAACACTACTCATTCATCTTCTATAAATACCCCCACCCCCCCTACACCCCATTTACAACTATGCGAGAGTCTACCCCTTCTTTTCTCCCTTAAAATTCTAGACCTCGACTTCTTAAGTCTATAGCTCTACCCGTGTTTTCGACCTACCGATCGAAAATACAAGCCTTACACATTTTGTTTGGTACAGTCGCTAGCATTCGACCGACCCATTCAACCAACTCAACACTAATCAACACTAAAGCAAAGCAACACTCTTTTCTTACAAAATGGTTTTCCGACTCGCAAGTTTAACACTTTGTCGATTTTCATCAAGCAACCGAACATGTAAGTATGAGGGTGTAACAATTTCTTTAAACTTCATGTTTTCACTGTTCTCATGACTTTATAAACATAAATCATGCATAACACGATTCAAAATATGGAATAATTGAGCCAAAACTGAGTTTTGGCCTCAGACAGAAGCCCCTTGCTTCGCCAAGGAGCTCGCGCCCCAATGGGCTGTCCAGGTAAGAACTCAAACGTGTTTGAGTTCATCCTTCCTTCAAACATTTTATCTTATTTTTTGTCTTCCTTTCTTTTACTTTTTTTCACCCCTTTAATTCATTTTTGTCACAAATCTTTTTACCGTTACCAAAGTTATCCTTGGTTAACTTATACCATGACGGTTTATTCCGTGACTCGATGATATTGTTGGTTAATTACAAATTCATGGATATTTGACTATCCATCTCTCTTATTTACCATTTTTCTCCACTTATTTACACTTGCAAGCATTTTAGTCATATTCATAATGATCCTTGGTTCTTCATACCATGTCGGTTTAATCCGAGTACGATGATAAATATCGACTAACTACAAAGCAATGGACTTAACATTATTAGTTCATGTTAAACCCTTTTTCCTTCATTTTATTCCATTTTGATTGTACCTTTGTCTTGACCGTAACATACGTCATCCTTGGCTAATATATATGCCATGTCGACTTAACTCGAGTCCGATGACGAAACGGTAAAGCATACACCTTTTTACACTTTAATTTGTAAACTATTCATGTCAAGTTTGCAAATCCAAACGCGACATGGAACGTTACCAACATAATGGTAAGTATTCCAAGTCATGCACACCATATTCAAAACATTAACACAAAAGCAGTCTTTAACGATCTTTTCAACGAAAGCGGTTTTCAATAACCCTTTTTTAATGGCTTTAACAACCTTTCAAACCACCAGGAGACACCCCTTAGACAGCCTAATGGTTCGCGCCCCAAGGCATCTCCTGTCTTTCACAATTTAAACCTGGACAGAGCCCATTACATCGCCCATATGCTCGCACCCCAACGGGCTGCCTGACATTGTTCTGGTTCATCTATTTCAGCACTTGTCTAGGACGATCCCGATTACGGTTAACCCCAATCTATACGGATCAGATTGACGAGTTACATTTTGCATTTTAACATCTTTAAATTTACTTTTTTTGAACAAATAGATCGTGTTAAGCACCATAACCTAACTCGGTAAATGGATGTTTAATTTCCGCTTTTGCATTCAAATCAACTTAAATCCAACTTGACATCAATTACCTGATACCTGGATAAACAACCGACTTAGCAAACTTTCACATGTTAGGTTAAACTAATGGATGTGCATTCATGCATTTAACCTGTTTTATCAGCTTTTGCACTANTGGATAAACAACCGACTTAGCAAACTTTCACATGTTAGGTTAAACTAATGGATGTGCATTCATGCATTTAACCTGTTTTATCAGCTTTTGCACTAAGTAACCACAGTCGTTCAATAGAGGCCGCTAACGCGGGTGAGATTGGGTGTCCGATTAAAGGGCTTCCCAATACGTACCCTCACCCCTTAATCAGAACCTTTGGATAATGGATGACCTTATCCATGGCAACGAGACTCATTCTAGACATATAATGATAAAGGGGGACGAGTCCTTATCTTTAGTATCTGTGTCATGCATCGCTTCATGCTTTGTTTGACCAAGGTATAATATGGAACTCGAACGGTGTCCAAGCACTCGACAATTACTTGGTGGCGACTCCGAATATCTTTGCATCGTCTCGAGACCTTCACCGAGGCGAAACCGTTAGATTTAAAGCGATCCGGTCAAAAGCACCTCCACGTCCCCAAAACGTGGCTTTTCAGACCACTGCGCGTCCGCGGATTGGCGCGCAGGTGGCCTATGTCCACAGCACGACAAACTGGAACCCAAGCCGGCACGGCACGACCCACTGCCTTCTCTACTCCCTCCGATCCAAATTAAATGTTACAATCACTCTTTGTGAGTCAAACTTCACAAACCGTGACCGTGAATGAGAGGTGATCATTTGTGGGCTTCGGCCGGACTTGGACGGGCCTACACTTGAATAAATTGTCCGACAGGCCTAATTTTGTTGCTCGTGTCCATTATAACGGGCCACGTTTGATTGTCGATGTTTGGTTGTCAACTTAAACAAAACTACCTACGACTGATACATGTTTATTTAGCCATAATTCTCTCTTCTTTCCTTTTCATTTTGATCAGTTTTTACATGGTTTTGCGTGCCTCTACTTGCATTTTGCATCCCGATTTCCTGTACTATGAAATTGCATCTCATTTTATAGGAATTGAGACGGAAATAAAGAAATGGGAGCAAGTGAAGAGGATTTGATGCCAAGAAGAGAAAAGAAGAAGAGGAAAAAGCTGAGAGGGTTTCTAAGACGGTAGGCCGGCAGCCGGCCAGCCGGCTAGTAGACCATCCCATCACTTAACCAATTTTGAGAGGACTTTTGGGAATTAAAAGAAGAAATTCACGGCGCCAATAGAGGTCCCGGCAGTCGGTGCCCCGACACAGAACAACAATCAAGAGGAGAAAAGAAGAAAAGAAGGAAGAAGAGAGGTCCTCTGTCGGTTGGCCGACAGCCAGCTCACCGGCAGGGAACGACATAAAAAAGAATTCAGCTCCAATTTGACAATTGATCTGCGCAGGCAGGGAAGCTGGCGGCCGGTGGCCCGGCTGGGAGCTCTCCTACACGAGAATTAGGCCATCTCTTTACTTGGACCTAAAACAATGGGATACTATATATACCCCATTGTTAATCTCATTTAGACACACTACCCGAGATTTCATAACCCTAGTTTAAGCATTCAAATTTCCTTAAGCAAAATTTAATCTTTCCATAATTAAGTATTAATTAGCCTACAAATTAGTTTCGATCCAGTAATAGTTCAATAGTTTACATTTGATATTAGGTTTGTAAGAGAAGATTTTTAAGGAATTTTTTCATTATTAATCCAAAGATTCAATCTTTTCTTTGTTATTGGTATAATTTATACTCTTTCTAGTTTAAATTCTCAATTGTTTACATTTCTATTTCCTTTACAATTACTAGTTCAATTAATACAATGTTTAGTACTTTGTTTGCTTGTTTTTATTCAATTGTTTACGTTTCTCTTTCAAGCATGAGTGAGTAGTCTCTTGTAGGATTTAAGGGGATCTTGAGTAGGGTTTGGATAATGAACATGGGTAGTTAACATTTGTGTTTTGGGTAATTGTTTGGTTTATATGTGTACGCATATGAAGTGTTTGATGAAATGTTTGCATGAAAATTCAAACCTTTTTTTGATTTATGCTTAGTATCCTCTTACATGACAATGATAGGAGATGTTAGATAGCTTATGCATGTTAAGTTTGGACAAAAGTGAAAATTTTGTTAAGGACTTTAGTAGACCTAAGTAATTAGGCTTTAAAACTAAAACATTAAGTTACCCATAACTTCTTAATCCCTTGTTCTAGTCCACCTTACTTGGGTGAACCCGAATACCTTACCCTCTTATCTATTATTTACAAATCCTTGTTAGCATATTCACATAGTTTAATCTCTTTATTATTCATTAGTTTACATTAGTTAATCACCTCCTTTTATTATCGACTAAACTACCATTCGAACGAGTTATATACAAATCCTGCCATCCTTGTGGATTCGACCCCGATTATACTACTATAATTGGGTATTTTACAAATTGTTTTTGAGCCGGGAATCGACGACAAATCTCGGCATCAACTACCAAGATTAGATTAGGTTTATGAACTTTTTTGGGGGGGCTTGACTTCGTTTCTCTTAACTTTACATAAAAAAATAATTAGTTTTTAGTTATATACATTTTTTTATGTTATTGTAGTTGTCATGTAGATAAAAATAGGAAAACATTTTTTAAAGCGGGCCTAGTGGGCCGCTCATGGACATTTTTCATTGTCCATACCATCTCATTAATTTTGGCGGACCTATTTTTGTTGTCCGTTACTCGTTAATCTAATATTTTTCTTTGACCAAGCCCGCTTAAATAGTGGGCTAAGTGGGTCAGGCCAAACGAGTCGGGCCGCACTTGATCAGCTCTACCGTGAATATACTGTTAATATTATAAAATTGTGAAAGACGAAACTTATACAAATTAAACATAGATTTGTTATGAATTTTTTTTTCATACGGAGTAAAATTTATTTTTTTGATAAAGAAAAAGACACATACTTCTTTCAATCCACACCAAACTTTTCATATAGGTTTTCACATATTTTAAGAAATAAGGAAAAAGTAAGGGTAAAATGGGTATTGAATATAAGTAAGTGGGGAGTCTTGTGTGGATTGTAGAGATAAAGTTGATGGCAAATGTGTAAATAAATGGTAGTAATAAGGACTTTTTGGTTAAGCTTTTTACTAAAAAAAGTAATGGGGAGTTCGGTGTGAATGATCAATATATAGTAAGTGGGGAATTTGTTGTAGATTTGAGGGAGTATAAATGATGAAAAATACGGTCAAAGTATAGCCACGAAGACCACCTAAAAGCAAGTGTAACCTTTGGTTTAGATTGGAGCGAGTATGCCTTATTAAAAGTTGATGTTAGAGGAGAAAATCGGAGAAGGTTAGAAGGAAAATGCCGGTAACATTCCACAAAAATATGTATATTCGAGCTAAAAAAAGCGTATGCAAGTGGATGAAGTACCTAGCTTCTTAATAGTTTCCCTCCGTTCCCAATCATTTATTTATCTTTGTCATTTTTTTTGTGTCATTTATTTGTTCACCTTTCTATTTTAGGAAGGTTTTTTATGGGAAATTTGATGTTTCAATTGCATAATTGTCCATTTGTCATCCATTAATAATAACCACAAATGTTATCTCCTCTCTCCTTGATCTTTATGCTAAAACGAAAAGTAAACAAATGAGTGACATAGAGGGAGTAGTTGCTATTAAGTGCGACTAATGTATGGTTCGACGTACAAATAATGACCGCTTCATACATACTAAATGGTGACCATTTTATATGAGAAAGTGACCACGTTTTAAAAATAATTATTTTATAATAATCTAAGTCAAATAACTTTTTATCATAAATAGTGACTTTTTAAGTGATCGCAGTTTACACGAAGTGCTATATTTTGTGATCGATTAAAAAACTTTAACACATATTCTCATTCCGACACTTTGAAGAGACTGAAAAAAAGGGGAAAATAGAAAGGAGATATGGCATACTAACGAATGAGAGGTTTTTTTTGAAGAGACCTAACAAACAAGACTCATTTAAAACTTCAAATAGAAGATCTATCCTAGCGAGTGAAAATCTTGGCAGGTCTGATAAGTACTTTATTTGTATGATTTTACCCCCTCTATTAGCTTTGTTTTACATGATAATTTGCACTTGCTTAAGTGTTTTTAGAGCTAATAT